>CAKNXH010000123.1:489365-546285 GCA_932178445.1 Andricus quercusramuli
TTGAAAATTCGTTTTTCTGGCTCAAAAGTCAAACCATTTTTTGTTGAAAACTTATATTTTTTAGTTGAAATTTCAACAAGTTGGTTAAAAAATTTGGAAAAAAAGACTTATTATATTTCTAAATTACAATAGACAATTTGGTAAACAAATATAATTTTGAAGTGTGGAAAGGGAGTTTTGGAAATTAATTCAATTCTGACTTTAAATGCGGATAAGGAATCGTTTGAAAGAATTATTATTCTCAGTTTAGACGTGGAATAAATGATTTGAATATAAAAAAATTTCTTTGAAGAATTATAATTTTGACTTTGGAACAAGGAATTTCGCGAAGAATTATAATTTTATCTTGGAACAGGTAATTTTTTACATGGAACCGAGATCCTTTGAAAATAATTCCAAATTGGACTCATAAAAGGGTAATTTATAAAAACAATCCCTGTTCCAAAGCAGACTATGTCAGAACTTGAAACTTCCCTCTTCCAAATTTTATAAAAAGAGAGTTGCTAAATTTCGAAATTATAATGAAAAATGATTTAAATAAATATGATGCTGCTTAAAACATGAAATTTTTCGAAATAAATGTAATTGTTACTTGGAATAGAGAATCGTCTTGAAGAATTATGATTTAGAGATTTATTTAGACTTTGGGACAGGGAATTTCCGCAAAGAGTTTTTGACATGAAACGGGAATTGTCGAGAGAAAAATGATCTGAATTAGAAACAAGGAATTTGAAAAAAATACCTGTTCAAATTCAGAACCATAATTCTTTTACAAAATTCTATGTTTTAAGTAAGAATTGTAATTCTTATGATCAAAAATCTCTTCTATGTCACAAATCTGTTGGAAAAAAAATTAAATGTTCAGGAATCTTACAAAATCGTTTGAAATGATTTGAACCTTCTCAACTTTTCAAACTCTTTTAAATTGTCCCTAAAAAATTAACAATTCAGAGGGAATAAATTGGGCAATCATCGAAAATTAAAAGTCATCTGTCGGTTACACACGGTATTTGATGACCAAATTTCTCCTGGTATTTATCTTGGACACCAAAATATTCTTCTAAACATTTGTGTACAAAGAAAGTTTTAGGATTGAAAAAATTGATCTAGCTCATTCGAAATTTGAGAAGTTCAAATCAAACTGTTTTAAATTAAAAAAGTTTTTGAGAAAGCATTCATATTTGAAGGTTTGGTGACGACTCTTAAAGGCCTAATGAGAATCTTATGGTCTTCAGCCGCATCCTTTTATCTGGATTTAGATTTTAGATTTTAGATTTCAGACCCTGAAATTAAAGAACCTTTAAGAATCGCATGAAATCGGCAAATATTTTAGCAACCTTTGGGACTGGGTGATTATGACCCTCCACTTAAGTTGGTTTATTTTGTGGTGGGTTGGCTTACTTGTGGATCAATGAGCTTCTAATTATCCGGATTTTAAGAAAAGTCGATTATCACCTCAAACGGTCCTAACACTTTTAACAATAATCCACTTAAATTTGGAATTTGGAATGGGATTATTGTGGATTATTCTATAAGTAATGATATCATTTCCTCAGTTTGGTGTTGGAAGAATAATACTGCCATGGAAATAAATGAATGATTGAAAACTAATTATCCCGAAATGCCAATTTTAATTGAAAGATTTTTAATTCAAATGAGAATTTTGATGCTCATTTCACGAGTATGTTCTAAACTTCATTTGAACAGAAGTATTTAAAAATGATGTCCAAAGTCAGGTTGTAACCCTAACTGTAACTGGATTTTAGAATTTGATTTAGATTATCGAAAACATTCAATAATCGGCAGAAAGTCACGAAATTTCTATTTCAATGCTTCCTTAACGAATACAATTTCAAAAACCTGATTGGCTTTTTATTACTTGAAGTTTTTTATATCTTAAATTTTGAATTTTTCAAATCAGAGCTACAATTAATAGCCAGATTTTTTTGGTATATGTGAAGACACTCCTTTATTCTTATTACTGTTTTCTCATTAAATTTACCATTTTTTTCGCGTTTTTATGCAGAAAATCGCTTATTTTGAACCGAAAGCGTTATTGATTTAATGTTACAGTTAATGTTATAGTTTTTGCTCTTCCTATAAAAAATATATCAATTATTAAGTTAAGACATCAATTTCCGAAAATTATTACAAATATTATCCCTGTTTTTTTCTTCCTATTATATGAGATAATATATACTATGAAATACAAAAATTTTGTATTAACATTAATTTTATAATTTAACTGAAAAATTGTGTGACGAGAAAAAAGAATAATAGCTCCCGTGTTTGTTCTCGGGTTATTTCAAGATTTCATCATGATTTAGAGAACAATTACGAATATCCATAAAGTTCATAACAAGGAAATTATAAGAAAAAAATGAAATTCTAGAATCCTATACAGAACGTTCTCCAACTGCACAAAAAAATCTAAATCATTCTAAAACATTCAGGATTATAAAATTTCAAACCATTTGAGAAAATTCAAGAAAATTCCAGAGTTCAAGAAAATATGAAAAAAATAATTCAGCATAATTAAAAACATTTCCGAATTTCGGGATATTTTTTCAGATATTTAAACGGATGTTCAGAAAAATCCCAAAATGCTCAAAAATATTCCAAAAATACCAGTACAATATACACTGCCATGCAAAACAAAAATGTGGTAATTGCATGTGGAATTTGGTGCCATGTTTGGCATTTGTTTTCAATAAATTCAGGTAAAAAGCAATTGCGAATCAGATGAGAAAAAAAACTGCAGAATATTTTGCACAATTCCAGAACATTTTACATTTTTTCAGAGATTTAGATTCATTTAAAGATTTGTAAGTAAAAAAAATAAATGGTAATGTTATTTCGACTTTTTGAACTTTTTTTGGCAAAGACCCCAACTTTTTTCCTGATTTTTTTTGGAATAATAAGTAGCAACATAGTCTATTTACTATTTACCCCGTTTGGTATTTTTTCCCAAAACATTGTTTTCAAACTCTCGTTTCTTTCAATTTTTGAGATCATAAGGTTATTTTCATCCCAGTTTGTTAAGTTTTTCACCCTAATTTTCACAATTACTAATAATTTATATTTTTTTGCTGAAATATAATATGCCATTCTTTTTCGTTAAGTACATGAAACTTCGAAAACTACTTTCCTCAAACATACTCTATTCATAATTGATTTTAGAAAGCACAGAATCTTAAAAAAATATTTCTTTCATGTTTCTTAAAACAATTTTTTGAGAAACTCTCGTCAGTCATGTTTCATAATCTTCAACAGTGATTTTATTTCCATGAAAATAAGTATTTTAAAGTTTTGGGGGTCACTGAATCCGCTTATAATGACAGAATTTCCAAATTTAAGTTGGCTAGTCTCAACATGGCAAATAAAAAATTTCAAAATGGTCCCAATTTTAGAAAAATGGGTATCCTAAGGTGTTTGCGGTCACTCAATCCAAATATTATATTATAAGAATAAAATGTCTGAATTCAACTTTTGGCTGATTCTGTACGTGAATTTATAATCTAAAAATATGTATTCTTGAATTTTGAAAATATAGAATTGAAGAGTATTCAATTTTGAAGATTTATATTTTAAAGATATCTAGTTTGGAATGTTTTTTTAATAATTTGATTCTAAAGATTTATTTAAATGATTTGCAATTTCAAATTCTACCATTTTTAAGATTTACAATTGAACATTTGTTAATAATTGGAAATGCTTATAGTTCAAAATTATGTAATTGTGGACGTTTTGAAAACTTACAACAGCAAATTCTTCAATTTCAAATATTCAAAATTGAAGACACCAATATTCAACGTGTATAATAGAAAATGATGGAATTTTAAATGCTTTTTTTTAGAGATTTGAACAATATATAATTGAAAAATATTCAATTGTGATGATTTAGAATTTAAATTTATGAGATGTAAAAATAAACATTCTTAAATTTGGTTAATTAAGAGCCAAGAGTTTTCAATCGTAAATCCTTTAAATTGGAGAGATTTCAAATGTAAATCATCAAAATATTAGAATTTTCAATTGTTACACTTGAAACTGACCTAATTTTTCATTGTAAGTTTTTGAAATTAAAAACTGTTCAATTCTTCAATTTTGAATGTTCAGAAATTAAAGTTCTACCATTTTGAAGAGTTACAGATAAAAATGCTCGAATTAGGAAAATATATGTACATTTGCAAGTTATTCAATTTTCAAGATTTATATTTCAAAGCTATATATGTACTTTTAAACCTTTTATTTTCGAAAAGTTCAATTCACGAGATTTACAATGGAAAATGGTTAAATTTGGAAGATTTATTGAAATTTATTCGCTTTCATCGATTTGCAATTCACGTGTGGTTACACTTCGTGGAATGACAAACATCATCAAAACACTGACCATATTTGTTTAAAAGTATGAATTAAATAGTTCTTCGAAGTGATTATTCACTAGAACTACTTTCAAATAATCGAAAAATTATATTGATATTCGTTACAAGATAAACTAAAAATCTATATTGAAGAATAATAGTTTTGAGACATATTAAAAAAAAACAGGCATTTTATTTGATTATTTTTGGTTTTGAAAATCCTTTTCAATCTTAGCAACTTATAAGTGGAGAACAAGTCAATGTAATTTTTTATCTATTTAACGCTTGTTTAATATCTTTTTGAATGAAATAATCCGTGTAACTTTTATGCTTCTTGGTCGATGCTACAAAGATAAATAAATTCATTAAATCTTAAAACAACTCAATAAATATTCGCAAATAAATTACGGGGGTAAGCAAAAGTTATCTTTATATGGAGAAACATCCATATTGAGTTCTTCATTTTGAAGATGGAAATTCGAAAAATAGTTTCCCTAAACATACTCTATTAGTCTATTGATCAGTGCTTTTAGAGAGCTGTCATATATTATAACTTTGGCAACATTTTCGAAAATGTCAATTGACCCTAGCGTAGACGTTGAGTAGCATCATTTAAAATCTAAATTTGAAATCTCTAAAATCTTTGAAATGATTTTTATTGGGGTTTAGGGCTGTTGTCACTTGTCACCTGAATGGAGATTAGAAGACTGCGCGCTGCACCTTGCAGGGTTTCAAAAATTATGACCAGGTATAAAATTTTGCATATAGTTATTGGGTGTGGGAAGAAAAAGGTAGGTAGCTGGTGCAGAGTGTACACTGTACGAAGCAAGGTGAGTAGTTGGTTCCCAAGGGTCATGTTGGTGCACACTAATTTCCGAAATCGTAAATAGGGACATGAGTCCAGGTAAATTTGAAGAAATATATATAGTAATATACGATGGATCACCTGGAAAATTTGCTTTTCAGAGAAACAAGAGGAAGCCTGAGTCAGGTGCTGCGTGTGTGAGTTTGGCACTTGGCACCCTGATGGGCTCACTCGACCTTCACAAAGGTCCAGGAGGATTGACGACTTACCTGTGTAGCCATTGGCATTGTCAACAGCTGAACAATAAACCGTTACATCCATGTTTCCTGCATTAGGACTAATTTTATAATCCTCTTCCCAACGAGGTACCACATTACTATTCTTGTTTTATTCTACTCACCGTTTTTCGGTTGGCCCTTCTCAACTTCTCTGCACTTGCTTGCAGAATGTAAAATGTAAACGGAATTTAGGAGCCTGCCTCCAACCCTTGTATTGTCTTTTTTGCTTGAGTTTCGAGTCGAACATTTTTTATTTCCAGGGAAAATTTCTGGGAAGGAAGTTTTGAAGTAAACTGCGAGTTTGAAGAATTTGAAGAGAATGTTTGCACGGTTTATGACTTGAGAGAATTGTTTCTGGTGAAAAACTCTTATTGAAGTGTAATGCATTTATGTGATCTTTTATTCCTTACTCTCTTGATTCAAGATTTTTTTTAAACAGTGGACCCCCCCCCCCCTCTAGTCTCGTATAAGAATATTATATTAACTATAATAATCACTATAATATATACCTATAATAATCTATGATTCCTTCATTGTGTCTAAATTTAATTTCATACGTTTTGACCCGTTTTTCGTGTATTTTTTGTGTCGCTATATTTTCTGTTTTGTCAATGGGACAGTTTATTAGTACATATATGTCATTTTGACATTTTATAAAATTGTATTCAGCCTGAAGTTGCTAATTCACGAATGCTTCAGTTTTTAAACATAGTTTGAAAATGGTTGTTCTTTTGAAGCATGAAGTTCCAATTGAATAATTTTGAAAGCTGCCAATTAGAAATCATCTAGTTTTACGTTTTAGAACAATTAAAGTTTGAAGGTTCACAATATTTAAAATTCCTCACTTTTTATAGTTAAAAATGACAGTGATTTCTTTTTGGGCTCAGAAATCACAATTTTTAGTTTGAAAAATCTGTTTAATCACATTGAATGCCACTTGAAACTACATGATATGATACTTATTAATCATATCGATCATCTTTAAAAATGATTTAATTTAAATTTGTAATTATACTTTTGAATGCGCAATTTTAAAACCGTTTCATGTTTGAGGCTTTGATATTAAAGTTTTTTTGTTTCAAAAGCAAGGGGCTCAAAACTAAATGGGACATTTTTAAATCAAGGTTTTTTTTTCTTTATGATCATTAAAATAAAAGCTTAGGTTTTTTTCTTTATAGACACCTTCAGGTTGAAAAAATTAAAATTTGATTATTCATTCATAAAAATCAGCATTATTCAGTAAGTTTTGAGTGAATGTTTTCTTCTTCAACGATTTATGAAAATGACCAGAAATTCGTTTTTGTTTGTTTTGAGTGCTAATATTATACAACAATTTTTAATTGATAGCCTCAATCATTCAACAATTTCAAATTAAAGTTTTACCGAATCGATAGTAGCTTTAAATTTAAATATCAAAAATGTCAGGACAATTTACATATTGAATATATAAAAATTGCAACATTTGATGTTGAAAGCCTTGTTGGTCATAGTTTTATGTTCGACAATTTGTTTTAGTCGGTTTTGAATTGAATTAACAATCTTGAATTAAATGCCTCTAGATTCTTTAGAATATATTCAAAATAATGAAAAATTAAGAGAATTATTCCATCGAATTCAAGCCCCAAAGATGAAAACATTATATAATTAGCCATTGCGAAGTGAATGTATTTCCTATTTGAAAACTTTCAAAAGTGTTGAACACTTCAAATCAAACTCAGCTTGAAAATTGAAAAGAATTTCGAATACAAAGGCTTGAAATTGTGCAATTTCAAAAATTAGAATAATAATGACCTTGTTTTGTACTTTATTTTCAATTAATTATCTCAGAATTGTCCGATTTTTAATTGAAGATTTTAGAAAATAAATTATATTTAAAATTGAGAAATGTTTGATTGAAAAATTTATTCAAGAATAAAGAATAATTCGAAATGAAGTGATAAAAACTAAACTATTTAAAATTAAAAATTTAAAAATTGTGTTGTTTGAAATCAAAATAGGTCAACATGGAAATATGTTAAATTGATGCCTCAGTCATTGAATATTTTCTTTAATTTTCAATGATTACAATTTTAGAGTTCTCAATTTGCAGGTTATTAGGTTAAGTGTCAAATATTCAATTTCTCTTTTTCATATGTTTAAATTTTGAAATTTAAATCGTTGAATTTTGAAAATGCTAATGTACAATTTGAAAATTGTTGATTTTTCAACGATTTGAATTTACTCAAAATAGTTTGTATATTAAAGGGCTTGAGTATGCAAAAATTTTAATATTAAAACCAAATAGTTATAGTCTTTAGCTGTGGAAAAAAATGAATTTTTGGACAGTCAAAGACTATAAAGTAGTCCAAACCGAAATTATTATAAAAAATCGTCATTCCATCGACAAGAAGCTAACTTTTTTTTTAAATTAATTTTTTTAAATATATGACTGTTTGGTAGGAAATTCAAATATTTGGTTGAAAATTCGTTTTTTTTTCTGTTCAAGTTGATTTTTTATCTGAAAATTCAACTATTTAATTTTTGGTAATAAAAATCATCATGAGTTCGTTGAAACTCATCTTTTTGGTTGAGGATTCCACTATTTTGTTGAACATTCGTCTTCCTTTGGTTAAATACAATTGGTTGAAACTCGTTTTTTGTGTCAGATATCAATTTTTCTTAATGAAAATTTATCGATTCCATATTTGATCCAAACTTCTCTTTTTAAGTTAAGTGCCACTATTTGCTGGAAAAATTTATCTTTCTGGACTAGAACCTTACTTTTACGTTAAATATTTATCTGTTCTGATTTAGTTCAAACAGAACTGTTTTTTATTACATTTAAATTTCGAGCTCAAAAACTCAAATCTTTTGTTTAAAATTCGACTTTTTGAATAGAAAATTAATTTCCTTCTTTGAAAATTGATTGATTTGGTTGAGGATTCAACCATTTTGTTTAAAATTTGACTATTCTGTATGAAATATTTCTTCTTGGTTGAATATTTATCATTTCAGTTCAAAAATTCAGCTTTTCAGTTGAAAATGTTTTTGGTTGAATTTTAATCTTTTTTGTATGAAAATTCGACTATTTGATTGAAAATCCATCTTTTTAGGTTGAAAATTCAACTATTTAGGCCAAAATTAAATTATTTAGTGAAAAATTCACTTATTTTGTTGAAAAAACAACTACGACCTTACAGTAATTTTTTTTGGTCGAAAAGTCAACGGTTTTATTTGAAAAACTATTCCATTGGGCGTAGAATAAAAATTAAAGCCTTGTTTACTCAACAGCTACGTCACTTTAGGGAAGGGGGGGAGTCAAAATTACGGTCATCCGCGTGGGGTTCGGGGGGATAAAAAATAACCCAAAATTTGTAACTTATAGTTTATGGATGATTGAAGTCAGGTTTTAGCATTTTTAGTACTCGAAGAATATAATTTTATTGACCCTTGGTTCACAAAAAAATTCCAGCCTATTAAAATTGCGCTTTAAAATTTTTGCATAACTCTGAGCTAATAGATTCAATAATTTGATAATTTTAGATAAGTGTAGCTAGATGGTTTCCTTGATATGATCCTATGTGCGTTTCTTTCATCTCTAGTGTTTTTGGGATATAGCATTTGTATAATTATCATAGCTCCACGTATTTTGGGTCGCTGAATCAAAATATGAAGTCGGCATTCCGACTTCAGATTCGAATTCAGCGACTCAAAATAGTATGAACTGACTAAACTTGTCCGTCGAAACTCCTACTCTTTTTTTGGGTCTGTGAAATGTACAAAAATGATTTTTTTAAGTTTAGGAAGAAAACAAGGGCTCACTTCGGCATTCCAACTTCGGATTCGGATTCAGCGACCAAAAATACGCAAGAATTAACTAAACTGGTCCGTCGGATATCCTTCGCTTTTCTGTGGGGCTGTGTTATTGAGAAGTCATCTTAAATAAATTTATCTTTGTTCGCTTAGTCCTCATATTACGAAGTGGACACATCCGGTATTTGACGATAGAAAGAAAAACAGGAGTCGTTTTTTGTACTCGGAATATTTCATTTGAAACGATGAATTTTTTGCAGCATGTTTTAAGGAATTGATATGTTGTTTGTTAAGTACTAAGTAGTTCCGAGAAATACACTGAGATTGGATAGAAATAAATATAAGAGTCCCATTCCTGGAATGAAGACAAAGTAGCAAATTGCTAAGAGCAGTATAATTGCCATTCAGAAATTGACGCAAACATATTACAGGTAGGTCAGGCAGAATATCTACAAATAAGCGAAGGAAGAATAGATTGTAGAATGTAGAGGATACTGGGAAAAGAAAAGCCCGCATCTGAAACGAACCTGCACTGCCAGTGCACATACCGAAGAGTTCCACGTTCTGGCTGTTTTTCACGATTCAGCAATTCCATCTCGCCATTTAGCCTTGCCCTGCGATCGGTCCGTCTTCGAGGAACACGTAAACCCTTTACTTGCTTTCGAACGCATTATGTGTTTATCCATCTTCATCCACCATCCATTTCCTCCCCTCACTCCTCACCCCCCTCTCCACTCAACCCTCTCCCCCTCCCATTTTTCATCCTTCTCTCCTGCACTTGCACTTGCACTTGTGCATTCTGCATTAGGACCGTACTTGAATTTCGATATAGTTTAAGATAGGGGGTGGGGAGATTTTGTTACAGTCTTTCGTTTATGTGAGTAGTTTTTTAAAATTCGCAAACGAAATAAATAGCTTGCTATAATTGTACTGAAAGGACCCCCAACTAAATGTACAGAAAAAAGCCTTATGATAAAAAATTCTAAAAAAAAAATTGTCTTGTATTTTGGAACCTGCAAACTAAAAATTCGAAAGAAAAATGTCAGAAAGATGGACAGTTTTTAGATTTTAGACAAACACTTGTCCAAAGTTTCGATTTTTACATGTATTATAATGGAAAAATGCTTATTTTAGCAAAATTTTTTTTTTCCCCTCAAAAACGCTATGATAGATTTGACTAAAACTGTTATATTTTGACGATCAGGCGCACCGAATCAAAAGATTCATACCCACGAACTAGAAAGATTAACGATTCTTTGGTAATCATCATTTCTTAGTAACTAAAATCAATAGAGATTTTTATTCAACTGCTACAGTATGGAATGACTTTCCAATAAGTAGAGTAAGGGTACATAGCAAGAATATGTTTTGACCTAATTTTACTCTCTAAATCCGAATTAGTAGAAATTTTACTACTTCAATTAGTAGCATTGTATCTGACTGTTAAATTAGTAATTTTATCACTTTTTACTAAATGAAATGGTAAGATTTATGTTACTAAATGAATGAGTAAGGATATTCTACTAATCTGCTTAGTAGTTCCAACTTACTAATTTAATGAGTAGCAATGAATTGCTAAGGGAACATAATTTAATAATTTGTTAAATACATTCTGCTAGTTTTTGAGTTTTAATTAAAAAAGGGTAATGTTAACATTTTTTTAAATTACTTTACAACTTCTAAGTCGAATTTTCGGGTTAACAAATTTCATTTAATTGTTGCTACGGATAAAGAGGTTGTTTTAGAGAAGATTTTAAAGACTTTTTCATTTTTAAACTTACACTTTTGAGGCAGAACTTATAATCATCAGATCTATTTTTCCTAAGTTACGAAAATTATTATTTAACCTAAATTTTAAAAAGAGTCTAAAACTCCTCTATCTGCAAAGAAGGGGTTTTTGAACCGCATTATTGTCGAAGGGCGGATAAGTTGAAATCAAAGTGTCTATATACATTAGAGCGCAAACATTTTAATTTAGTTTATTTAATTTTTTTAAATGAAAATTTAACTATTATATTTTTGTTTGAAAATTGATCGTTTTTAGTTCAAAATTCAAATATTCATCTTCTTGCTTGAAAAATCAACAGCTTGTTTGAAATTTTTTGTCTCCCATGCCTGAAAAATCTTTTCAAGTTGAAAATTCAACTCATGTTGAAAAGTAGTTTTTTTTTTGTTGAATTCAACTGTTTCTGATTGAAAAATTAATATTTTTTTGGAATATCAATTACCACATTTTTCGTTCAGAAATCATCTTTTTTGGAATACTCTGTTGTTGGAAATTAATTTTGCTTATGTTTAAGATTCATCATTTTGATTAAAAATTTATCTCTTTGGTTGAAAAGTGAGCTATTTTGTTAAAAATTCGTTTTTACTCTGAAAGAAAACTAATTTCTTTTTTTCAAGTCAATAGTTCATTATTTTAGTTGAAAATTCATCACTTTGACTGAAAATGTGTTTCTTTTCTGGAAAATTAATTTTTCAAACTGAAAATTCAACTATTTGATTGAAAGTTTGTCTTTTTTGGTTAAGATTTCTTCTATTTTCTTCAAAAGATGTATTTTTTTGTAGAAAATTATTCTTTACATTTCAAAATCAGTCTTATTTTTCGAAACTTTATATTTTTGGTGGCAAATTCAAGTATTCCAGTTAAGTATTCATCATTTTATGGTAATTGAAATTTCATCTTTTGTATTGAAGATAAAAACTACTTGGTTAAAAGTTACCCTTTTGTTAAAAATTCATCTTTTTTTCAAAATTCATCTATTTCAGTAAAATTTTCATCATCATAGTCAGAACATTTTTTTCTGGAAAATTAATTTGTTAAGTGAAAATTTAACTATTCCATTTTTGATCGAAAACCGATCATTTATTATTCTAATTATATTATATTATTCTAATTCATAGACTTTAGAGACAAATTCAAGAAATGATTAATTATGTTTTTAGTATTATTTAATTATTTAATGGTGCAATATACTTGTAATGTAATTCGTTAAAGATTTCTGAATTAAAAATATTAACTAAATCCCCAGGAATTGAAAAACATTATAATAAACTCGCGAAAATGTGGACTTATTCCGAGTCGATTTAAAAAAAATTAGAAATATTTGAATGGCTTCGTACTATGAAAAATCATATCTGAAAAAAAACTTAGATATCTGAATAGAACTTGAAATTGTCAGGTAATGTTTTTCCAGCTACGTCTTGTAAAACCTTTAAAGATTATTAATATTCTAGTCTTAATTATTACTATAACATGTTTTCAATTCGGATTGAACTAACTTGTTTTTTTTTTATCGGACCTAGTCCGACTTTAATAATTTATTAATATATTTCAATAAAGTTCTCTTCGCTGAAAAATCAAATTTTAAATTTAATTTCAACTATCCTTTGAAATAGTAACCAACAATACATTTACCAATTTATTTAGTACTAGCATTACCAATTCCTTTAGTAGATATAGTTACTAATTCATCTAGTCAGTTATTCTTACTCATTGAATTAATAGATTCTTACTAATTACCAGTAAACGAATCGGCACTATTTGAATTAGTAGAAAACTACTACCAATTAGTAGTTTTCAACTAATTCAAATTTAGAGAGTAGGGGATGTTTTACCATCTCTTAGACAATGAGTCTGAAGTTCCCAACGCATGAGTCAATTACAAAAAATAATTTTATTTTTAAATGCAAGAAAGCTGCTATTTTATGACAGGAAATAGTCGCGTATAATCCTAAAAACTTTTTAAAGCACCTTCAACCCCTCATCGGGTATAAAACTCATCCAAGATACCCCTAAATATTTTTAAAATTCAACAAAACCAACCTAATTCAAAAATCCGCCAAGTTTTTGCTTATAATAATTTCAACTGATGCCAAACGGGCACACATAAAGTCTCAACCCTTCAGCAAATGTAGAACACACCCCAGCCAACCCCGAATATTTTAAAAGTTCACTAAAATCACCATAATTTCAAAGTACACCAGGATTTTTCTGAAAATGTTATTTTGTTGGTTGAAGAAAATAAATAACAATAAAAAATTCAAAAAACATCCAAAGACACATCCTTGTCGTCTAAAGAATTTCTCTACTTATTTTAATATGATTTCCTATATCCTCACAGATTAATCAGAAAACTGAGTGATTTTAGTTATTAAGACACGTACAATTGTATAGATATTCCGGATTCAATTTTCGAGGGATAATAAACCAACCATGTACTTATTTGAAAGTCGATATAAACCGTAGTAGTTGATTAAAAATCTCAATTGATTTTAGTTACTTAAAAATGATGATTTCCATACTTGGATATTTCCCCAAAAACAAGCTGTATAGCAAAAGAATCGTTAATCTTTCTTGTTCGTGGATATGAATCTTTCGTTTTGGTAAGTCTGATCGCCAAATATAAAAGTTTTAGCCAAAAATAGAGGTTTAAAAAAAATAAATTTTACTAAAATGATCATTTTCCATTAAAATACATGCAAAAATTGGAACTTTGGTAAGTGCGTATCTGAATACTGTCCTTTCTTCTTACTTGGATGAGTTCCACATGTACTAAGGTGTTGAGACTCTTTGTGTGAACCGTTCGCATCAATTGAAAAAATGATCACCACCATCCTAGCATATTTCGGAATTGGGCTGTTTATATTGAATTTTAAAAATATTTAGGGGCGACTGGGGTGAGTTCTACATGTTCTGAGGGGTTGTGGAATTTTTTTTGCCCTTTGGCATCAACTGAAAACCGAGCTAAAAACATTGTCAGAAGAAACCTGGCGTACTTTGGGATTAGGCTGATTGTATTGAATTTTAAAAATATTTAGGGGTGACTGAGGTGAGTTCTATATATGCTGAGGTTTTGAAACATTTTTTTGCCCATTTGGCATCAACTGAAAACATGTTCAGAAAAATCCTGGTGTACTTTGAAATTAGTGTGATTGTATTGAATTTTAAAAATATTTAGGGGTGACTGGGGTGAGATATGTATTTGCTGAGGTTTTGAAACACTTTTTTGCCCCTTTGGCATCAACTGAAAACATTTTCAGGAAAATCCTGGTGTACTTTGAAATTATGGTGATTTTATTGAACTTTTGAAATATTCAGGGTTGGCTGGGGTGAGTTCTACATTTTCTGAAGGGTTGAGACTCTATGTGTACCCCTTTGGCATCAATTGAAATTATTATCAGCGAGAACTGGGCGGATTTTTGAATTAGGTTGGGTTTGTTGAATTTTAAAAATATTTAGGGGTAGCTTGGGTGAGTTTTATATCTGATGAGGGGTTGAGAGTGCATTAAGAAGTTTTTAGGGTTGTACGCGACTATTTTCTGTCATAAAATATCAGCTTTCATGCATTTAAAAACAAAAAAATATAAACTTTTAACAAGTAATAGAATAGTTGAATGAAATTTACAGTTTGAAAAGTTAATGTTCGACTAATAAAAAGAATGATTAATTAGTTAAATTTACAGTTATAAAAATCATGTTTGTACCAAGAAAACACGAATTTTCACGAAAATAGTTCAATTTTTAACAAAGGAGCTCGACGTTCAATTTTGGTTAAAAATTCTACTATTTGGTGGAAGATTAAAATATTTTGTTGAAAATTCGTTGAAAATAGTGGGATTCAACTTAAAATTTGAATAATACCTTACTGGTGGAAAATTGATAGTTTTTAGTTAAAATTTCATCAATTTGGTTGGAATTCGTCTTTTTGGATAGAAAATTAAATTTCTTGATGGAAAATTCAATTACTTGGTTGAAAGTTCAACTAGTTTGTTAAAGAAACATTTTATGAGTTAAAGATCTGTCTCTTTGGTTGGAATGCTGGAACTGTATATATTTTATTTAAAATTCGTTGTTTTAAGTTGAAAATAAATTTCGTCAACTGCAAATTTAACTATTCTATTTTTTGTTGAAAATTGACAATTTTTAGTTTAAAGTTCAACTGGTTTGTTGAAAATTTGACTGCTTTGTATAAAAGCAGTTCTTATGTCTAAAAATTCAACTATATTTGGTTGAAAGTTAACTTTCTGGATTAAAAAATTTATATTTTTCAGTTGAAATTGAGCTCTTTCTCGTTTGAAAAATCTATAATTGTTTTAAAGTTTGATCTTTTCTGGTATAAAAGGCAGCTTCGTGGTAAAAAATTAATCTCTTTTCTTTGAGGATTTCAGTATTCCATTGAAAAGTCTTCTTTTTTGGTAGGACTTTGTAAAAAAATTAATTTTTTCAGTTGAAGATTCATCACTTTCGTTGAAAATTCTACTTTTTGGTCCTGAACTAATTTCCTGTTGTTGAAATTAATATTTTCCAGTAGAAAATTTGGCTGTTTTGTGGAAAATTTCTCTTCTTCGCTGAAAATAATTTGGTATAGAAAGTTAAAATATTTGGTTGAAAATTAATTTCTTTTCGTTGGAAATTCATATTTTTTGTTGAAAATGTTTTCTTTATACGTTGAAAATTCGTCTATATTTGGGTAGAAAATTAGTCTTGTTTTGTTAAAAATTCATCACTTTGGTGGAGGATTGAACATGTTAAAAATTCTACTTTTCTAGTTGAATTCAACTGGTAAAAAATTTTTTTTCTTGTTGAAATTAACTTTTTAAATTGAAAATTCAACAATGCCATTTTTGGTTAAAAATATATTATTTTCAGTGAAAAATTGAACAAATTCATTAAAATTCGTCGTTCTTGGATCAAAATTAACTTTCTCGATGAAAATTCTTCTTTTCTGTTTTGGAAGACTATGTCTATATACTGTTTTCTAAAACAAGCGACATTTTATCTTGAAAACTCAACTATTTTGTTAACAATTCGTCTATTGTGGTATAAAATTTTTCTTGTTTGTTGAAAGATCATCTAATTTGTTGAGGATTCAACTATTTTGTTTAACATTCGTCTTTTTTCGTTAAATTCAACTGGTTGATGAATTATTTTTTTTTTTGTTTTTGAAAATTCATCTTTTCAGGTTGAACCTTCAGTTCATTTTCGGTAAAAAATTCATCCTTCCTGGTTGGAAATTTATCCATCCCGTCTGAAAATGAACTCATTTTCGTCAAAAATGCAACTTTTCGGGTTGAAAATTCAACTGCTTTCATGAAAAAAACATTTTCTTGTCTCAAAAATTCAACTATTTGTTTGAAAATGCAAATGCTAATTTTTTTACGTCGATAATATTGATGTTTAATGTATCAACACGGATTAAAATGTCTTTTTTATCAGAAAAATGTCACGCGTTACAAAACCTTTGCGACCCCCTCCTATGTGCCATTGTGACGATAGAATAGACCCTCCACTTTCGAGTGTCACGTAATATGTGGACGCTCCCTTCGTTCTGAGTGTGACTATATAAAATGTGAATCATAAAACAAAAGAAACACGTCCTAGGAAACCCTAGGAGCCTGATTCAGCAAAAAAGAGAAATTCCTCGAAAGCAATTAAGTGCAGTACAGGGTCGATCAATAAAAATGGGATCATACTCGTTTTTATCATTCACTTTCATGACCACAGGCAGTAACAACAAGAGGATGAAATTGAGTGGTAGGAAAGGGATGTGTTGGGAAGGGAAGGGCAGGAAGGAAGGGCCGGCAAGTTTTACGAGGAACAGGATAGGAGGAAAACTAAAAGAGTACTATATCGGAAAGAAGTGAGAGTGAGAGCTAAGGCTGCAGAGGCCGCCGAAAAGGAAAGTGAAGCAAGATCCGAGGGTGAGAGGAGGACCTTGGCGGTACCTCACTACACCTTATTCTTGAGAGAGGACTCGTGCCCTCCTCTTCGTCTTCGCTAAAGTTATATTCGGAATTCGGCCACCGCGAAGGTGTGCGCAAGGCCTCGATCTTATAATGGTTCTGCTTGGACCTTCAGAGAAGCACATTGTCTTAGCAGTTAGCATCTTTCTTCCCAGAATGCAATGGCCTTTTATCCTTCTTCTCGCTCGCACTCTCACCTTTTTCATCCAACATCCAACCTTTCCTCAGCTCCGCTCCTCACACTCGTCACTTTATGTCTCATAATTATTACCCCTCTGTACTCATTTTATGCTACCAACCAATATTCTTTTTCCTTTCCTCTGCAATCCTTTTTTGCTCTCTTTTTTCGGCTGTATCCTCCTTTTCACGATTTCAGGGGTTGAATGGCAAAATTTATTTTCTGATTTTTTTTTTATTAGCTCAAGAGTTGAATAGAAAAGAATTTGTTGCATGAATAAAGACAAAAGTCAACGGCAATTTCCAGTTTAATGTATCATGATATTTCTCCTTCTTAGCATTTGCTTCTGAAAACGAATATGATGTGACGTTTGGGAATTATACTAAATTCCCTCATCAGACTAAACTTAAAATTTTTTGAATTTGTCAGTGCTCGTATAATCAAAAATGGGGCTGGAGCTGGATTTCCGGTTTCACACCATAAATTTTATTATTTATTATTTAATTAAAAAAAAAAACTATACTCGAGTGGAATTACTACTTCAACTTTTCACTTTTAATCCATATTAGTCCTTCTATAGCAGCTGTCTCAGGGGTACCATCAATAACAAAGATGCTATAGAGGGACTCTCCGAACTGTTCTTTTTCTCCTTCTTGCTCATGGCTTCTTATAGCGCCAAACCGTAAACATCGCAACTCCGCTGACTTTACAAACGCCTCCCTCTCGTCCCCTTGGTCCGCGTTGTCTGTTATAGAGGGAACTGCTATAAAGGGACTCTAGTGTATATCAATTTTTCCTTTTACAAATTCTTAACCGACACATTTTATTTTTCGCTTATTTACATACTAATTATCACTCTTATTTTTATTACAGATTGTATCAATTATACTAAATAAATTTTTTTAATTATATAATTTTGATTTTATTTTTAATCCGATGAGGGAATTTAGTATAATTCCGAAACGTCACATCATGTTTGTTTCGAGAAGCAATTGCTAAGAAGGAGAAATATAATGATATGCATTAGTCTGGAAGTTGTCGTTGACTTTTGTCTTTATTTATGTAACTAATACATTTCCAGACGTTCATTTTACGAAGGATTTAACATCTCATCAGCTTCTTCACTTTATAAGAAAAAAATTTGTTCTGCATATTAATTTATTTAATTGCAGAGTAAACCTTGGTATATCGATATTCACTCTTGCGAATCCAAAATTAATTTGTGCACAACTTCATTCAATATTTATTGAGTGTGAGTTATACTTTTTATTAACCCATTAACGACGAAGAACTCCGATTTTTTAATTAATTTTCAAGCCTCCTTATTATAATTAAGAAGTGGGAATTTTTGAACAAAAACCTTCTTCCCTACTATTCTCAGGTATGCTCTTTCAGAATCTGAGCTTAAAATGGAAATATCTCCTCCAAAAAATTAAATATGGCGGCTTTTATGTCAAAAAATATGACAAATTTGAGAAAATTTTTTTTTCATGATTTTTTTCACATTGAAATCGCGAGGAAACTTTATACTTTCTTCTACCATCGGTGCACAAAAATCGTGCAGTTTCATATTATACTTTTGGTTTTCATCATGAAAGTTGCTATCATTTTCAAAATGGTGATTTTTCACTTGAAAATTTTGAGAAAATATAGGTATGTGGACGCTTCACTCAGGTTCCAACGAATATTGGTGAAAGCGAGAGTGGCTTTACGTAGGTTTTTGGGGTCGCTGAATCCGAATCTGATATCAGATTTTCGAAATTCAAGACGGCGAATTCAATATGGCGGCCTTTGGAAAATGTGTAGAATGATGAAATTGTCCTTACTTAGGTTTTTGGGGTCACTGAATCCGAATCTAGCGTCAGATTTTCGAAATTCAAGATGGTGGATCCAATATGGCGAACAAAATTTAAAAATGTTTGGAACTGCGTGAAATTGTCTATACATAGGTTTTTGGGGTCGCTGAGACCGAATCTAGTGTCAGTTTTTCGAAATTCAAGATGGCTGATACAATATGGCGGACAACATTTGTAAAAATATTTGGAACTGGATGAAATTGTCCGTACGTAGGTTTTTGGGGTCCCTGAATCCGAATCTAGTGTCAGATCTTCGAAATTCAAGATGGCAGATTGAATATAGCAAAAAGTAAACATTATTTCAACATTTTGGTCGACATTTTGAATTCGTCATCTGGAATTTCGAAACTACGAAAAAATTTCGAAAAACCTACGTATGGACAATTTCATTCTGTTCCAAATATTTTTACAAATTTTGGCCGCCATATTGTATAAGCTATCTTGAATTTCGAAAATCTGACACTAGATTTGGATTTAGCGATCCCATAAACCGACGTATGGACAATTTCATCCAGTTCCGAACATTTTACAATTTTGTTTGCCATATAGAGCCACCATCTTGAATTCCGAAAATCTGACGCTTTATTCGGATTCAGCGACCCCAAAAACCTATGTAGGGACAATTTCATCCAGATCCAAATATTTTTCAAAATTTTGGCCGCCATATTGGATCCGCCATTTCTAATTTCGGAAATCTGACACTAGATTCGGATTCAGCGATCCCAAAAACCTATGTACAGCCACTTTCACCAATATTCGTTGGAATCTGAGTGAAGCGTCCACATACCTATATTTTCTCAAAATTTTCAAGTGAAAAATCACCATTTTGAAAATTATAGCGACTTTCATGATGAAAACCAAGAGTATAATGTGAAACTGCACGATTTTTGTGCACCGATGGTAGAAGAAAGTGTGGCGTTTCCTTGCGATTTCAATGAGAAAAAAAATCTTGAAACAAAATTTTGAGAAAAAAGGTTTCTTAAAATTTTCATATTTTTGGACATAAAAGCCGCCATATTCAATTTTCTGGAGGAGATATTTTTATTTTAAGCTCAGATTCTGAAAGAGCATACCCGAAAATAGTAGGGAAGAGGGTTTTTGTTCAAAAATTCCCACTGCTTAATTATAATAAGGAGGCTTGAAAATGAATAAAAAAATCCGAGTTCTTCGTCGTTAGTGGGTTAAGAGTCGTAGGTTAGTCATGACTGACATAATATTTCTAAGAAAAGAAGGGTTCAGATATTGTTGAGTTAGGGAAAATAATGGGAGGGGAAGAAGAGGAAGTGAGAAGAGGTGAAGTGATAGGGAGATGACGGAGGGGTCAAAAGGGGAACGAGGGTAAGAAAAACAGGGGAATTAGAGGGCCGTGAAGGTGAGGGGGAGTGAGTGCAACTTAGTGAAGAGGAAGTATGGATAGTGAGAAGAAATTAGGGAAGTAGTCGTACGGGAAATGAGAGGTAATTATGAGAGAAGAGGTAGAAGGAGTAACAGAAAATGAGAGAAGGGGAGGTAATAGGAGTGACAGATGAGGGAAAGAAAGGGTAAGTGAGGGGATATGGTACTTGAGTGGTAGGGTAAGTGGGGAGAAATGTGGCGAGGGGAAGTAGGGGATGTGATGGAAAATAAGGTAGAGAGTAAGGGAAGTGATTGGAAATGAAGGGAAGGGGGTGGGAGAAGTAGCAGGAAATGGGGTGGTAGGGGAAGTGAGGGAAAACATGAGGTTAAGAAGTAGGGGATGTGAGGAGAGGTCTAGTAGGGTAGCGCGTGTGAGAAAGGGAGAAGAAGTGTACGCTGGGGAAGGGTAGTGGAGGAAGGCGACTGTTAGCTGGGAAGGTAAAGAAAAAAGAGTTGTTGGGATACAAATCTATCATTTAATAATATTAAATTATTTAAAAAATTATATTCAATAATATAATAATAAGTAAATTAAATTAGTACACCAATTGAAATTATTGCAATAATTATTTCTGAAGATTTCTGGGGAAGTGAGTAGAGGGGAAAGTAGAGGAGGAAGATGTTGGGAAAGGGTGGGGAAGCGAGGGTTGAAGTGTGTGGAGGGGAAGTAGGAGAAGGAAATTATGGGAGGAGGAGGAGGAGGTTTGGACGACTTAATTATGGTCTTAATAGGCTATGAAACTCTTTTTTGTAAGCGCAGTACGGAACCTACTTCAAATAATTTTTTTTCTTAATTTTTTTTTCAGATTTTCCTAATTTTGAATCTCACTTCTGGAAGATTTAAAACTTCCCAGGACCAACAGAAAATGTTTTAGAAAACGTCGAATTTTCGACAAAATACATGAATTTTTAACAAATAGTAGAATTTTCAACTAAACCGGCTCATATTTCAACTAAATAGTTGAATTTTCAACAAAAAAGATTTAAAAAAAAATACAAAGGTTAAATTTACAGTTAAAAAAAAATATTTTACTAAAAATTAAAATTAAACAAATTTAAAAAAAAGGCTCAATTTTAAATCAAAGAGATGAATTTCGAACAATAATAATGAACTTTCAATTAGAATAGGTTAATCAATAGCTAAAAAAATTTTTTTCAACCCGAAAAAAACACGAATTTTCAAAAAAAAAATTGTTACATTTTTAAAAAAGAAGTTTAACTTTCAATCAAGTAGTTGAATTTTTGTATGAAAAAGGTGGAAGCTCAACCAAAACAGATTAATAATCAACTTTTAATAATTTCGACTTTCAATAATCAAATTTTTTACCAAAAAGATGATATCTCAAATAAAATTATAATAGTAGACGTCGCGGATATTTTTGAAACACATCAAAATAACCATTATTTAGAGAGTTATTCATAATTGATAAAAATGAAAAAACTTGACATGTTTTCAACATTTTTCTTGAAGAATTGACAAAAAAAAACATTATTTCTGAGCCTCGAGACACACAATATCAATAAAATACGAGTGGTCTCATATTTCTTGTCGATATTGTATTTATGAAACAAAATTAATTTAAAGAATAAAAATATTATTTTAGTTTCAATAAACTCAAGTTTTCTCTTATTCAGTTAACTGCAGAATTCATTGGTAATTTCTAGTTGTATAAATTGAATTAAATTGGCTTGCCGGATTCTTAAATATGTTTTTTCAGTTTTTTCAAAATTGAAAAGATATTTTTACACAAAAAACGAACAATTTCTTGTTTTGCAAGGTGCGAGCCTTTGCTGAAGATAGTATTTTCCATTTTCTGTTAAATTATCAAACTCGTCAATAAAGGATTGTCTTAAAATCTTCTTCCTCCTCCTAAAAAACTGGCAATAAAATTGGTCCTTCAGTGCCAATGTTATTGAGAAATAAAGAAACATTTTTCCCTTCCCATACCACTTATATCGTGACGCTGACAATTTTTTACATCACTCGTTCCATTTCTCAGAAAATAATCTACTTGGTTTTGCACTCTAGACCCATTTGAATAGTAAGCGAAAAACTTATAAGTTATAATCTGTTGAAGTTCTTTCAATAAGTGTATGAAACTCCCCAAGACGGAGAAATCAATATTATTGCCTAAGCTCTCCTAATTATAATTTTAGTCTGTGCCCAGTCTCCTTTGCAGAATAATCAATACCTATAAAGAAAAGTCTTCCTCAAACTAAAATTGAATTAATAAATAATAAAATTTCCCATACTTCAATATTATTGAATTATACAAATGTATAAGTTATATTCTGCTGCATGATAATATTTAGAAACGTATATATGGATGATTGCCGAAAAGTTGAACAGCTTAAATTTAAGTCCTAGTAATTTTCCAAATTTATTTCAATTAATATATATCTTTTTCAAAAATATTGTCAGTAAAATTCGTAATTTTGTTGATAATAAAGCTCGTTTTATTCATCAAGCATCAAGCCATTACGAATATTCATACATATTTTTTAACGATCTAGATATATTCAAAATTTTTAATTTGGAGAGGGGTTAGTGAAAAAATGGATTTCTGCATTAAACTGAAGAATATTTTTATCTTTATATTAACACTTCACTTTTGAAAGAATTATTTCCATGTGAAACCTCATGCTTTTATATGATAATTTTTCTTTTACAATAAAAAATAATAATTCGTTATAATTATAAAACTGGACAAGGTAGTCATAAGGGAAAAGGGCTCTGTAAAAAAGATATTTTGATGTTAGTGCTGACAGGAAGAATACCAAGAAAATGTGAATTAATGAAACGCTTTCTACATAATAGTTTGAAAAAAGATATTTTCGCATTTTCAACAACTCTTAACAAAAAACAGCACATTCACAGAAAAAAATTTCATTCTTCAATTGAAATCTCAATGTTAAGACCTTCGATTTGAGCCAACCCCAAAGAAATTGGACTAATAGGGAAGGTTCCAGCATATAATGGGCTGAAAACAATTACAGGACAGTGACACAAATAAAAGAAATTTCAACCTAATAGTTAAATTTTTAGCCAAAGAAATGGATCTTCAGCCAGAAAAGTCAATTTATCACCAAAAAAATTAATATTCTACCACAAAAGAGAAATTTATAAGAAAATACCGAAATTTTCAACTAATCAGTCGAATTTTCAACTGAAGAAGATAAATGTTTATCCAAACGTGGAGCAGTTACATTTTCAGTTTTAAAAAATGAGTGTACCACAAAAGAAATGTTAAAGAGAAGTTAAATTTTGAACAAAAAAAAAAGTTTTTCAACTGATACGATAAATCAACAAACAAAATTTTTTTAACAAAGTAGTTCTTCTTTCAACCAAGTAGTCGAGTTTTTAACCAAAAAAGGTCTTTTCAGTCGCTGTTCATGAATAGCGAAAATATTGAAAATTCAATCTGATTGTTATATTAGGAAAAAAATCCTGGAACCAACGTGAGATTTTTCCGGTATTTATCTTGGAAAATATGGAAACCCTCGAATGTCAAGTTTTGAAGTGAAATTTGTTATATTACATAATGACTGTATCAAGATGAAAGTATAGACATTTTTTTTCTTCAAATTAATTCAAAAATATAATATTTCGACTACTATTTGGCAATAAACTTATCTTTACTGTTTTAAATGTTGAAAAAATATATTAAAGGCACGGTGGCGGATTAATGCACATGCAGCGAGTCATATTTTGTTAATAAGAAAAAAAATCTGCTAAGTTTAAAGAATTCTAAATAAATTGAAAAGATTTTTTCATTCATATTGAATTTATTGGAATATTCTCGCTATGTTGAAGAAACTTCTGTAAATCATACACAACGTTCTCAAAATAAATAATGTGTAATGAAAAATCTAGCAAAAATATTGAAAAGTAAACCGAGTATATTTTTCTTAAGAGAGGGTCATTAACAAGCACAATGTTCGAGTGATGTATGAAATAAATAAAAATTACGCATAAACATTTCATCGAAAACTTTGACAAAGGTACGTGTAGGAACTGCAGATGTTGAAAATTAGCGGAAATTGTAAGGAAATGAAAATACGTGTAACGTAAGTATTGTAAGCAAAAGCGGTGCTTCTGAGGGAAAATGTTTTTCTGCTACTTGGGCATGGAATTTTCCTAAGAAGCAATATAACATTTTACAATATTACCTGTCGCCGTAAGCACCTTACAAGCTCCCTACATTCGTGACAGCCGAAAATGGATTAAGAAGTGACGGGTGCATTGTCAAAGGACGCCGTATAGCAGCTTATTCTGCCTATGCTTGTAGCACTCGTAGACCCAACCATCGAACTACCAACTTTCTTTTAGTTAGGGCCACTTGTTTCCTCAAGATTTTTTCTTTTTTAGCTATATAATATTCTACATAAAAGACTGCACTTACAAGCTATTTGACTATATGGGTGATTATAAAAAAGTAGAAAAGTATGAATTTTTAACGACATTTTTGAATTTTTAACCAAATTATTCAATGTTTGACAAAAAAAGATGAACTTTTAACAAAAAATGTAATAGTAGACAGTTTCTAACCACAAAGATAATTGTTGCGTTTGAACCAAATAATTAAATTTTCAAACAAATAGTGGAATTTTTAATTAAAAGATATGGATTTTGAAACAAAAATATAATATCAGCCTCAAAATAAGACAGATGAAAAAAATTACGAATGTTTCCAACAAAAAAATATGACTTTTCAACAAAATAGTTGAATTTAGAACAAAATAATTAATTTTTTAACCAAATAGTACAATTTTTAACCAAAAATGTAATATTAAATTTTTCAAATAATACGAATTAACTTTCAACCAAAAGAGACAATTTTTCTAACAAAAGATAAAATTTAATTAAAAAGGGCCAATTTTGTATCAAAATAGACGAAGATTTAACAGAATAATCAAATTTTCGACCAAAAAAGATGAAGTTTTAACGCAATAGTTACATTTTCAACAAAAAAATTAAACTCTCAAACAAATAGTAGAATTTTTAACTAAAAAATATGATTTTTGAACCAAAAATGCGTAGTAAATTTTTTTAATGAAACAAATTAACTTTTAAACCAAAAATTCAAAGATTTTCAACCAAAGAATTTTACTTTCTAACAAAATCGTTCTAGTTTCAAGAAAATAATCAACTTTCCCACCAAATAGTTGAGTTTTTAGCCAAAAGAGATGAATTCTGAATCAAAAATACAATAATATACTTTTCAAAGAAATATAATTCAATACAACCAAAAAATACCATTTTTCTACCAAAACATGAATTTTCAACCAAAAAGGATCAATTTTGTATCAGAATATATGAATGTTCAACAAAACAGTTGAATTAAAGAGCAAGAAAGATGACGCTTTAATAAAATAGTTACATTTTTAACAAAATAATTAAATTTTCAAACAAATAATAGAATTTTCAATCGAACAAGATGTATTCTGATCCAAAAATATAATATTAGACTTGAAATAAAAAAATTAGCTTTCTACCAAAAAAGGATGCTTTTTAACAAAATAGTTGAATTTATAACAAAATGATTAATTTTTGAACCATATATAGTGAAATTTCTAACCAAAAGAGATGAATTTTGAACCCAAATTTGAATGGTAAACTTCTAAGCTTTCAACAAGACAGTTGAATTTTTGGCCAAAAAAAGATGACGTTTTAAAAAAATGATAGACTTTTAAAACAAATGTTAGAATTTTTAACCAAAAGGTATGTATTCTGAGCACAAAATAGTAGTAGATTTGAAATGAAACGAACTATCTTTCAGCCAAAAAAGACGAATATTTTGAACTAAATTGTAGAGATTTTAAACAAAAGAGATGAATTGGGAACAAAAAATATAAAAATGTAAGAATACACTTTGCAATCAGAAATAATTCATTTTCAACCTAAACATAAAAATTTTCTACCTAAAGATGAATTTTCTACCCAGAAAGACGAATGAACAATAAAACATTTGAATTCAGAAAAAAGACCTTGTGATAAAATAGATATATTTTCAACAAAATAATTGAATTTCTAACCAAATAGTAAAATTTTGAACCGAAATAGATGAACTTTGGACAATTCATAATTGCATTTTCAACAAAATAATTATGTTTCTAATCAAATAATAGAATTTCGAATCGAAAGCGATTAATTCTGAACGAAAAATATAATAGTAGACTTTAAAAATAAAAATAATTATTTTGGAAGGTGTCATGATAGTTGTCGATGAAAAAAGATGTAATTTGATGAAAATAGTTGAATTTGCAACTAAATAAAAGAAATTTCCATTAAATAGTAGAATTATTAACGAACAGAGTATAAATCTGAGCCCGAAATGTGATATTAGACTTTTAAAATAAAAATAATTATCTTTCAACCAAAAAAGATGAATCTTCAAATGAAAAAGATTGCTTTTCTACGAAGAGATAAATTTTTCATCCAAAAGAACCAATTGTCGGTCTGAAAACACGAATATACAAAAAAAAAAGATATTTTAACAAAATAGTTTCATTTTCAACGAAATAATGAAATTTTCAACCAAATCGTAGAATTTTCAACAAATATAGATAAATTCTGAACATGAATTATGACAGGGGACTTCTTATATAAAACTAATTAGCTTTCAATAAAAAAATGACTTTGTAACAAAATAGTTGAATTTTCAACAACGTAATTAAATTTTTAATCAAAGAGTAGAATCTTCAGCCAAAAGAGATGAATTTTGAACCAAAGGTATGAAAATACGATAGTATACTTTACAAAGAAGGATAAATATACTTTTAACGAAAAAAAGGACTTTTCCACTGAAAAATGAATTTTTAATCTATAGTATAAGATTTTATATCTCATTAAGCTGGACGTATACTAAAGTATTTTAATTTATATTTGAAAGATGTTAAATAAAAAATAAGTCAGAAATTGTATTTTTACAATAGAAGAAAAATGACAATTTTTTATATACTCATTGCATCATTTGAAATTAAAGAATTATTCTTGAAAGCATAAACTTACATTGATTTATATCAACTCTTGATGTAATTAGCCTGTCAATTTGTCGTTACGTTACGATTAATTTGAAAATAACTTTTGGTTACTCTATATTGTTTAATTTGGATTTTGAAATATTCAATTCAATCTAATTTTCTTAACAAAAAAGCATCCCAAATCATAAACTTACTGATTAGATGGTAAATAAATTGTTTTCAAATTTCTTCATTTTCAAGCTTCGAAGATGTCTAAATGACAAGCGTCTAAAAATTTTGGGTTTTGGTTATTCACTTGATTTACATAACTCATTAATTAAACACATTATACAGTGAATTTGAAATTCATTACTTTCTTTATTGTAGAAAAAAATCCAAATATTTCAAATTCAAATTTAGCGTTGTCGAACAACGAAAGTTAACTTCATCGTAACGAAATTTCAAACCTCAAAATAGCAATTTCTGAGCAATTTTATAAATGGTTATTTTAGGGCAATAAAAAAACTAGAAGCAATGCGAAATTCATAGGGTAATCAGATCAAGAACATGAAGTAGAACATGAACATTGAAGTACCCTGTAAATCTTACATTCTTCCGTTTATCTCCTTTTTGTATTGAACAAGTAGAAATTAACATCAGGGGGTGAAAAAAAATAATTGTTTCAACGTAAATAATAATAGATATTCCGTTTTCTCGAATTTATAAAATTTTTGTTTCGAACGCTCGAATTCAACATTTTTTAATTCAATCCCTTTCTTTCATATAAATTGTTATTAATTTTGAATACTTAAAATTTTCGAATTTTCAACAATTAATTGAATTTCATTGTTAAAGAAAAAGACGGTGAAAATAGAAAGGGGGTCCGTAAACTTGCAGATCGGAATATTGATAGGAAAAGTAAAAAGAATATTGAAGGATACTGTTAAGAAAAAATTCAGCGAAGAGGAAAAAAAGGTAACTGTGATGAGGATTGCTATGAGAAAAACTAGCTGTGAATTCGATTTCGAGTGTTTCCACTTTGTTTGTATTTATAATTATATGGTACTCATTTCACGAGCACTTTGCTTCCCGATAGCAAATGTATTTGCTTCCTCATAGAGGAAGCATTAGTTATTTTTTTCAATAATAGGCAAACCGAAGTCTTCATTTTGCTCAATTTAAAAATAGAAATTTACCAAAAATGAAAAATTACAGAATAATACAAAAATGTTTTAAATAACAAGACAAATCAGACAAATCAAATCTTGGGTTCGAAATAATAATTTTTTGAGCTGGAAAAGGGAAAGGAAAAGTTCCGTCGCACCCTATCCCTTTCCCAGCTTTACGATTTCTTCACAAAACTTGTCATAATATTACTCTATTTGAAAATTTATGATCAAAAAGTCTTTTCTATTCATGCATCAACTTTAAATTATGTCGGTGAAAAGAGTTTTTCTGTTTGAACGTGATGATTCAGATATTATAAATGAGCAGAAATTCCCTAATCTTCAATAAAGTGTATTATTATTATTATAGATCAATCAATTTGCCTTGAATCAAGAGATTTTTTCCGTTCTTGCATCAATTTTGAATTATGTTACTGAAAAGAAGTTTTACTATGAAAAACCGTGTTTTCAAATATTATGCAATTTCACAATTTCCATACTCTCCAATAAAATGTCTTAATATTATAGGTCAATCGATTCATCTCGAATCAACACATATTTTCTGTTCTTGCATCAACTTTGAATTATGTTAATGAAAACAGTTTTACTATAAAAAAACGATTTTCAAAATATATAAATTACCATAACTTCCCTACTCTTTGATAAAATGCATTATTATTATAGGTCAATGGATTCGTTTCGAACCAACGAATATTTTATATCCTTGCATCAACTGTGAATTATGCTAGTGAAGAAAGTTTTAATATAAAAAACCGATTTTCAAAATATATAAATTACCATAACTTCCCTACTCTTCAATAAAATGTATTAATATTATAGGTCAATAGATTCGTCCCGAACCAATGAATCTTTCACATTCTTGCACCAACTTTGAATTATGCTAATGAAAAAAGTTTTACTATAAAAAACCGTATTTTCAAATATTATGCATTACCATAGCTTCCTTACTGTTCAATAAAATTCATTAATATTATAGGTCAATCGATTCGACTCGAATCAACACATCTTTTCTGTTTTTACATCAACTTTAAATTATGTTAATGAAAAAAGTTTCACTATAAAAAAAACGATTTAAAAAATATATAAATTACCATAACTTCCCTACTCTTTGATAAAATGCGTTACTATTATAGGTCAATCGATTCGTTTCGAACCAAGGAATCTTTTATATCCGTGCATCAATTCTGAATTATGCTAATGAAAAAAGTTTTACTATAAAAAACCGATTTTCAAAATATATAAATTACCATAACTTCCCTACTCTTCAATAAAATGTATTAATATTATAGGTCAATCGATTCGTCCCGAACCAAGGCATCTTTTATATTCTTGCGTCAACTTTGAATTATGCGAATGAAAAAAGTTTTGCTATGAAAAACCGATTTTTAAAATATTATTGAGTGCTAGAAAAAAATGCATTAAATATTTTTTGAAATCCTTCGGTCAGTTTCAAGATATTAGTGAGGAAAATAAGCTCTCCAAATTTCATCAATTTATCTGCAACCGTTTTCTAGTTATCGTGTTCACAAAAAAGCGTGACATCCACACATCCACACATCCACAATTCCACACATCCATACATCCACACATCCACACATCCACACACAGACACATCCGGACAATTGCTTAGAACATTGTATTAGACATTTTTAAATTAGGGAGGGTTCAATTAAATGAATTTAAAAAATTTGAAAAATGTCACCATTACAAAGCTTCCTCTATGAGGAAGCAAAAAGAAGTAAGAAAGGAATTAGGAAAATGTAGAGACGGGAAGAGCAGTGCAGAAGAATACAGAAGTATGAAAAAGAATATAATGAGTTGTGTTATAGAAAAAAAGGATGAAGATAAAAGGTTTTAGGAGAAGGCAGGAAAGGCTGGCATGGAGGAGACGTGTGGAAAGTAGTAAATAATAGAGAGAGAGAGAGAGAGAGAGAGAGAGAGAGAGAAACAAGAAACAGTGTTAATGAAAAGATTAAAATGTAAGAATGGAGACAATATTGTAAGGAATTGTTAGGAGCAGTGGAAATGAAAATAACGGTAGGGCAGAAAAAGGGAAGAGAAATGTATAAAGAAGAGGATATTAAAAAGTAAGAAATAGTGAAGGCGGTGGGTTCAATGAAAGGTGGAAAGGCAGCAGATATCGATGAAAAATTCCGACTAAAGTTTTGAAATACGGGTGAAAGAAATTGGAAAAGTGGGCGTAGCTAATGTTCATGAGGGTATGGAGAGAGGAGCGTTGGTCAAATATATGGAAAGAAGGGATAGTGGTACCAATAGGGAACAAATTAAAAGCGGAAGAGGTTACAGATTATTGGGGATTGAAGTTGATGCTGCAGTGGAGAAAAAACAGAAGGGAGTAGAGAAACAAAGATAATTTCACCGAATAAGACAGGACTTAGGAAAGATATAGGAGGTATTGAGAATCTTCACGTCCTAAATTATATTATGAATGTAAGGATGAAAAGGAAGAAACGAATAACAGTAATGCTCTTGAATTTAAAGGCCGTATTTGAATCATTGGTCAGAGAAGAGATAGATAAAACTATGGAGAAAAAGGGAAATAAGAGTAGCAGAGATCTTTAGAGAGGGGAAAAGTAAGGTTAGGTGTTTGGAAGAGGAGATGGAGAAAAAATGGTGGATATAAGCCTAAGAGAAGAAAAAATACATACACTGGCATATGCGGATGATATTCTGATTTTAGTGAAAGATGAAGAAGGAATGACGGGTTTAACACCGGGGCTAGGAAGATACTTAGATAGGAAAAAACTAAGGCTCAATACGGATAAAATGAGGGTACTGGGGTTTAGAAATGGGGAAGAGGAAGAAAAAATGGCCAGCGAGATGGAAGGTAGAAAGATAGAGGAAGTAAAGGAATTTAAATGTGGAAAACATGAGACGCATATTATAGAAAGGATTGTGAAAGCAGCGATGGTAATAGAGGAATGGGAAATAGAATAGGAATGGGATGAAGGAGATTTAAAAAAGATTGGAGTGGGCGAATGAGGTTGTTGATACGCTGGCAAGGCCGGTATTAAGCTATGGGGCTGAGATATGGGGACAGATGAAGATAGAGAGGTTGATAGAGGGATATGTGAGATGGATATTATGGGTAGACTAGAGAACTTCGTGTTATATGGTAAGAAAAGAGGCTTAGAGGGATAAATTAAGAACAAGGGCGGGAAAGAGGGCATGCAAATTCAAAGAGAAGCTCAGTGTTCTGAAGGGATGGAGTTAGCGAGAAAGTGTTACAAGAAGGTGGAATAAAGAGGAAAGAGCGCCGTAGAGTTAATTCGATAAAAAGAAGAAAGATGAGAGTTTTGAGAGAGCAAGGGATAAGAGGAGGAGGATATAAACTATAAAAAACTGAGAAAGAGAGATAGAGAAGCAGGTAATAGATAGAGGGAGGATAGGGGCATCAAGATAGAAGAAACAATTCATGGTATTAAGTGATAGAAAGAGAAGGATCGACAAAATATATGAGAGAAGGAAAGGAGAGGGGGGGGGGGGGGAAAAAGAATAGCATCATGAAAGCTCAGAAACGAAGTAGGAGAATCAATTTATTTGGAGAAGGATGAGTAGGGATAATGCAGAGTATGTGAATGAGTAGAGAATACATGGGAGCATGTGTGGTATAGTTTTTTTACAAGAAGGGACTGGAGGAAGAATCCCTGAAGGAGGTAGAAACAGCTAAAGGAGATAAAGAAGAAGAATGAGGGAGTGTGGGTGAGAGAGAATGAAAGAATAAGTGGGAAATAAAATTCGTTCATTCATTCCGACACGATTAAATTTTAAAAATGAGAAATCAGATGTATAAAATTAGAGAATAAGTTACATTAATAAAGACAATAATAGGTAATAAGCAATGTGAAAATAAATCTAATGATAAGATGTAAAGGAAAATTTTGCCTAACAATCTTAAGGCTCATCTTTTCTCTCTCACAGTTAAATCGGAAATCTCGTTTGAGATAATTTAGGAGTAAAGTGTGAGGAATAATCAATAATTCGTTAAGATTTCAAGACAGGTAATTATTTTTACGATAGGGGGAATAACATTTCTTGAGTAATATTACATTCTCGGTATGACTAATTACATGCTATATTTCATTCTATAATTGAAGTGAAGGAGTCTCCTGTCTGACATGAGAATAGCATGCAGGTACAAGAAATCCGTTCATACACAAGCGGAAATATAGCTCAATGAGCCAGACGGGAAATGGATTATCAGGTTATATCAATTAACCGAGGGAGCGACTGTCCTGCATTATTAAAGGGCTGCTATAGTTATTTGTACGACATTTGGCACCTTAGAAGTTTAAATTTACAGCCACTGATGGTATGATATAAATGTCAGATGTGAGAGCATAATAAATTAATAAATTAGAGAATTAGGGATGCGACCATTATTGGGCCACTTCCTGGCACACCATTATTTGTCTTCATTCATACTCGAAGGACGAAATCGACAATGGAGACCAAAGTTATTTCTGTGCTGTCTTGCCAAACAGGTTCATTCACAGGTTCATTTATTTGTATTCCAGGTAACTAGCCTATACGAGGGAAGCAAATCTAGTAATCCGCTGGTACACTTGGTAATCCAAATTAGATTCCAGTGTAATCCAAAGTAATCCACTTTTGTGACCCGGAGTAATTCACTTGTGATTCAGATAATTTTTAGTAATTCAGGTTGAAAATTTGTCTTTTTTGGTAGAAAATGTAATGATTTTTATAGAAAATTGAACTATTTCGTGAAAAATTAATCTTCTTTGTAAGCATTTCAACAATTTTATTACAAATTCATTTTTTTCAAACGCAACTGTTTTGTTGAAAATTCGTTTTTGTTGGTAAAAAATTAATCTTTCTTTTTATAAATTCATCTCCTTCCTTCAAAATTTATCTGCTTTGTTAAAAAACTGGTTTTTGAATTAAAATTTTAACTTTCAAGTGACAGTTAAACTGCTCTTGTTAAAAGTTTATCATTAAAGATGAAAATTTGACTACTTTGTTAAAAATGAATTTCTATTTGAAAAGAAAACTAATTGTTTATTGAAAATTTAGCTTTCTCATTTTCGGTGGGGAACTAATCTTTTTTAGTCAAGAATTTAAGTGTTGGCTTAAATTATATCTTCTTTAGTTGAACATCCAACTACTGCTTGGTTGAAAATTCGTTCATTTTGTTCTAAATTCATTTTTCGCAAGACAACATTAATTTTATCAGTCGAAAATTAATTTTTTGGTTAAAAAGTAAAGTAGTGGGTTACAAATTATTCTATTTTTAAGGAAATCCAACTGTTTTGTTGAAAATTCATCTTTTTGTATTAAAATGTATTACTTTGGTAGAAGATTCAACTATTTTGGTAGAAAATTCAAATATTTTGTTGACAATTAACTTTTTGGTTGAAAATTGATTTTTTGGTTGAAAACTTAACTTTTTTGTTGAAATTTTAATTCTAAATTAATTTTTCAAATACAAATTCAACCGTTTCATTTTTTGTGAGAAATTTATCTCTTTTAGTTGAAGATTCAACTACCTCATTGAAAATTCATGAATTTTGTTGAAAATTCATACTTTTGCTAGAAAATGTAGCTCCGTGAAAAATCCATGATTTTGGTTAAAAATTCAAATACAAATTGAAAAATTAATCTACTTTGTGGGAAATTCAACACTTCTATTGAATTGTATTTTCTTTTTAAAATTACACTACTGTTTTGTTAAAAAATTCTCTTTTTCGGTAGAAAATTGATCATCTTGATTGAAAACTCATCGGTTCGGTTGAAAACTGGAATATTTTGATAAGAAATTTCACTGTTCAGTTGGCAACTCTGTTTTTGTTGTTAAAAATTAATTCCTTGTTCTGAAAATGTAACTATTTTATTTTTTATTGTAAATTTATCTTTATGGGTTAAAAATTCAACTATTTGGTTGAAAATTCATGTATTTTGTTGAGAAAACGTCTTTTCTGGTAAATGAATTAAATTCTTGCTTGAAAATTCATCTTTTTGGTTGAGTTCGTTTTTAACTGAAAATTGAACTATTCTACGTAGTTGAAGCTTCATTATTTAAGTTGAAATTTCATCTCAATGCTGTTAAACATTTAACTACTTTGTTGAAAATTCGTTTTTTTTTGTAGTTAATCAATTTCTTATTGAAAATAATGTAGCTATTCCCTTTTTTTTTGCAAATTTATCCTTTTTAGTTGAAAATTCAACTGTTTGGCCGAAACAGCGTGTTTTTTTTTATTTGAGGATTCAACTACTACTAAGCTGAAAAGGCGTTTATTTGGTTAAAAATTCATTTTTTTTCGATAGAAAATCAATGTTATCGGTTGAAAATTAATGTTTACTTTCAAAATTCAATTAAAGGGATGGAAATGAATTAGGCTTTGAGAAAAATCCACTATTTGTTTTGCCAATTAACTTTTTCTGTTGAAAATTGATATTTTGGGTTAAAAATTCATTTATTTGGTTAAAAATTAATCTACTTTGCAGAAAATTCAACTGGTTTGTTAGAAATTTGGCTTTTCGGGTTAAAAATGTAACTACTTTGGTAGAAAATTCAACCGTTTGGTTGACAATTAACTTTTATGATGTGAAATTTGTGTTTCTGGTTGAATATTCAATTATTTGGTTAAAAACTAACAATTTGGTTGAAAAGTATCGTTTTTGGTTGAAAAATGAACTGTTTCGTTGGAAGTTCATATTCTTGTTTGAGCATTTAACTATTTCATTGAAAATTCGTCAGTTTTGGCTGACTTCAACTGTTTTTGATTTAAAAATTGAATCTGTTTTATTTTTGATTGAAGATTCTTAGTCTCTTTGCTTGAAAACTTGACTATTTTGTAGAGAATTAGTTTTTTTTTTAGTTGAAAATTAATTTTGTAAGGGAAATTCAACTATTTAATTTTTGGTGGACAATTAACCTTTTTTGGTTAAGAATTCAACTACATCGTTTGAAATTTATTTATTTGGTTAAAAATTTGCATTTCTCCGTAGAGAATTAATCTTCTTGGTTGCAAATTCAACTATTTGGTCAAATCAATCTTTTTCAGTTGAAACTTCGCGTGAGTTTCTTAGATAATCCAGAATAATTCTTCATATATAAAAATAATCCAGAGTAATTTTTTATTGTTATTTTGACATTATTTCTGGTGAAATTACCGACTTATCGGGCTTATTGGAACTTGCGGGGCGGCACGCACACCCTTGAATTTGCATTTTTCAATGCGATATTTGCTTCTTCAAAGTCTGAATTTTTTAGTAATGCTTATACCTTGCGTAATTCTTCACTTAAAAAATAAATATTTCAAGCATCAATTTCTTGAAATTAGCGGGGCAAAATAATCACCATTTGCTTATCGTTCCAACCATTCCAACTCTAGGAAGTGAAATTAATATCCAAACTAATTTGTATGGAAATATCCAATGTATAAAAAATGTAGTGTTTTTTAATTTCAGAAAATATAATTCTCTCCTCGTACATTATTCGTTATTTGTGGAAGGGTCGATTCAATGATTCGATTTATGTAACTCCTTTCCGAGGAACGGGATAAATAAGAACTTAAAATAGGTTTCATTCTGGAATAAATGATTCGCAGTATTCCATTCATCCCAAATCCTCAAAGTACACTTATAATTTCGTTTTATTGAGAGCTATACTTGCAAATTGCAAATCTTATAAAATGAGATATAATTTTTAGTAATTCGTAACAAAATAGTTTGCTTTCAAACTAAAGATGTGAATCTCCATCACTAACGACTTTCACCAAAAAGATCATTTTTTCAGAAAGAAGAAAAAGACGAATTTTTAACAAAATATATGAATTTTGAACCAAACAGTTAAAATTTAAATTATAGGGAAGCATTTTTTAAAATATGTGAAATAACTAATCATGAATTATTTGAGACGACTTTTTTAAATATAAATTTATTTGATTTTATTACTATTTTTCCACAAATGAGATGCCTTAAAATTATTCCAACTTTTTTTGTTACAATTAACAACCAAAATTGAAAAACTTAGAATCATAAAAAGTTGGTGTTCGTATACTGAGTGACGGTAGTCTAAACGAAATCAAAAGTTTTTTGCTGACTTTTATATATTTTATAGTTACTTAATGAGGATTAGAAAATTTGACGATCATAAGTAAGTTAAATAACTTTATTTTGTCATTTACAGAACAGTACAGATGGACGAGCTGATTTCGAAGCTCATTTGAAATTATCGATTTATTGATATCGCTCTGGTATTTTTACCTTGACAATTTTCAAATATGCGAAAATTGAAGGAATTTCTAAAAATTATATCTTATTTGATTAGATTTGCAATTTGCAGGTATAGCTCTCAATGAAACGAAATTATAAGTGTAATTTGAAGATTGGAGATGAATGGAATACTGTAAATCATTTATTCCAGAATGAAACCTATTTTGAGTTCTTACTTATTACGTGCCTTGAAAAGGAGTTACATAAATCGAATCATTGAATCGACCCTTCCACAAATAACGAATAATCTACTAGGAGAAAATTATATTTTCTGAATTTAAAAAACTCTACATTTTTTATATATTGGATATTTCCATACAAATTAGTTTGGATATTAATTTCACTTCCTATAGAGTTCGAATCGTTTTAACGATAAGTAAATGGTGATTATTTTGCCCCTCTAACTTCAGGAACTTAATGCTTGAAATATTATTTTTTTGTTTGTAAAGAATGTCCTAAGGTACAAAAATTACTAAAAAATTTAGACCTAGAAGAAGGAAATATTGCATTGAAAAATTCAAATTCAAGGGCGTGCGGCGCGGCACGCTTTCGGGAAAATTCTGTAACATGTTCGGTAAATATTCAAGGCATTTTGAGAATATCACTGAAAATAACTTTGCGGAAATTTCCTAACGATTTCGATAAGTTTTCATACGTATTTTGGGAATTATCCTCAAAATAACTCCATGAAAATTCCGCGACGATTTCTGTAAATTTTCAAATATTTAGGAAATTTTTCCGAAAATAATCCCGGGAAAATTTCCTCACGATTTCGGTAAATGTTTTAGTTATTTTGAGAATTTTCCATGAACTAGTTTGCATGCATTTACACAAATACAAACATTGTTTAAAACTAGTTGAAATACAAAAATTTAAATGTACTATTGTTCAAAAGTTTGATGTAATAAAAATTAGAACCTAATATAATATTATTTTTACAGTAATATTCATTTTTATTTTCATGAAGCAAGCGAAAATTCCTAAGATTTGAATCTAACTTATAACCTTCAGAATTAATTTCTATTGTGAGACTTAAATAAACGTTCCTTGCAACAAATATTCTGAACAACTAAATATCTGAAGTTTCCAGAAAAAGAACGTAATTTCAAAAAAATAGCTGAACCTTGAATTTTCAAGTCAAAAAGACGAATTTTTTCGAATGCAGTTGAATTTTCAACAAAAAATTCATTTTCAATAAAAAAAGATGAATTTTCAAATCAAGGGGACTAATTTTGAATACAACAGTTAAATTTTTGGCCAGAAAAGATGACTATCAAAATTGTTGAATTTTCAACCTACGAAGTTTAAATTTTCAAAAAAAGTTTCTTTTTCACCATGAAATATGACTCTTCTATAATAAAAAATAAATGTTCTACAATGAAAAAAGAATTTTCTACCAGTTAAATAGACAGAAAAAAATGGAAATGGTAGAAAATTGTTGAATCCTTGAACAAATAGATTGATTTTTAATCATGAAAGGTGAATTTTAAACCAAATAGTTGAATTGTCAACTTAAAAAGAGATTTCTCAAATCAAAAATGGAATCGTCAAATTTTCAGTTGAAAAAAATAGATGAAAAAAATGCAGCCAGTTAAATTTATCTGGAAAAGAAGAATTTTATCGAAACTGATAAAATTGATGAATATTTTAACCAAGAATATTAATTTCCTAGTACAAAAGCCACATGTTTAGTTTAAGAAATGGACATTTTCGGTTGATATTTTTTCACTTTTCAATTAATTATTATAAATTATTCAATGAACAAAATGGAATTGTTAGATTTTTAGTTGAAAGAACTAATTCTTATAAAAAAAGAATTTTCAACAAGAGTTCAAAATTCAAACAAAAATATGATTTTCTAACCAAAGAGATTAATTTTCTATAAATGTAATAAATGAATTTTCCACTAAAAATGAATCTTCTACCAAAAAAATAACTTTGCGACAAAGCAGCTCAACTTTCAGACAAGAACTTGAATTTTCGACCAAAAAGATGATCTTTTAACCAAGAAGTTCCATTTTCAACTACATAATTAAATTTTTATAACAATATAATTTTTAACCATACGAGATGAATTCCGAACAAAAAATATAATAGTAAACTTTTCAGCCAAAAATAGTTGAATTTACTTATTGGGTTCTATTATTTCAGTTCACGTTGAAGTGAAAAACGACAAGAAGGGAAAGTTCCCTAAATACAGGGGAAAAAGGAAATAGGAGGAAGAGTGTGAAGTGTGAAATATGAAAGTGATTTTGAAACTTATTAAGTTATGATTGAACTGTACCGTTGCAGGGTAATTTTTCGCAAAATCCGCAAACTTGATTAAAATTCATGATCAGAAAACGTACTAAATGTTATCTAAGTTTGTAACGTTACATCCACTGACCCAGTGACCCCCCTCTTCGTGTTACCATTCATAGTTTTTGGCGGGCCCTATTCCCCTGAAACGTGTAACGGGCGGCCCTAGTACTTCTCGAAACAAAAATCTTCATACCGAAATCTCTCTGTAAGTTTGTTGAATTAAATATCAGTACTCCCACTCCTAACTTTTAACATCCAACTTAAAACTTAAAACTCATGTCAGAAACTAGGGCATACGGACATGAGTCACGTACTTTCAGTTCCTGAATTATCATATTGGGAGATCCTTACTCCTGATCACGCTTCCAACCTCCGGATTCAGTATCCAGTGAAGGGGTTGGGGGTGACACTGGTCTAAGGGGGTGGAAACTGGAAATCCGGGCGCCATTTCGTTCGAGATTGTATCGAAATCGCGGAAATTCGCATACAATGTCGAATTATCAGACGGTATGTAGCTGACCACAGGCCTAACCGCGGCAGAATAGAACGAAGTTCTCTCCGGGCTAGCCAAGTAAAGGAAAGGGTCAGAAGGGGTTAAAAGGGGGTAGAAAGTGGATGCTCCAGGAGAAGGTGGTTGCTGTTGGTAGTGGTGAAGAAGCTGGACGCGAGACCAGAGATGTTAAAGTTAGGTGGTAAGAGGGGGTTGGGGTGGATGGTGGCACGTGAACGGGAAGGGTTCTGAGATACTAACCCTTGGCCAAGCCGCACCCCGAGGTCCAGAATAATCTACAATCCATATCAGTCTTAGGTAGTCCCAACCTACCCCCAACTCCGAACCCAGAACCACCTTTAGTAATATCCTCTCTCTCTCTCTTGGTTGCTCTATTCCTATCTTTATCACCAACTCCTTATCTGCCTTTCTCTCTCTTTCACCCTTCGTCTGATGGCCCATTCGGTATCCCAACTCTCTCTTAGTGTCCTGCTCCATCTTCCGGTCTCTCTTAACTCTCCTCTCTCCTCTCCTTCCTCTCGCTCTCTTGTCTTAGCCGCAACCCTTGCAGAGAACAGCCGGCTAGTCAATACCCACACGTTCTGTATTCCTTCGTACGTGCGGAGCTTTCCCTATATGTATGCTGTACGCTATGGACTATGGACCCTAAACCACCCTCCACCTCACCCACTTCAACCACCTCACCCGAATCACCCACCATGTAAGCCACCCACGGCACTAACGATGGAACTATACCAAACGTCTCCGACAATGAGTTCCCTCGACGGCCCGGCGGATTGTCGACTTCGATCTACCCTTCCAGGAAAGTGTGTTCGCATAATAATTGCAAATATCTCTTGCACATGTCGAAGGAGGTAATTGTTGTTGGATATCATGTCAGTATTGTAAGGTGTATTCCTTTATCAGTTTAAGGATTCCTACAATTTTATTAAATTGCACTCACAGAAAAATGCTAGGTTTCAATTCAAGGTCAATGAACTCTAAATCTGAATTCGTTGTTTTCCACTTATCAAATACGAGGGTCCGGAAAGTATCCGACCTTGTAGTGTACCAGGAGTAAGAGTTTATTTTGGTCGATGATATCCCCTTCAAAGTACCTCACTTCAAAAGACACAACCTTCTTCCAGCAATCCTACCACTTACAGGAGGATTCGTTAAATTCATCTTTCAGAATTGTCAACAGCTGCTTCGTCGCATTCTGTTTCATTTTCTCTATGTCCTGAAATCGTTTTCCTTTCAGAAGATACTTCAATTTCCGAAACAGACCGAAATCACTGGAAGCCAGGTTAGGATTGTATGAAGGCTTCCGGAGTTGTATAATGCAATATTTCACCAGAAATTGCTGAATGAGCTGCGATGAATGGACAGGTGCATTATCTTTGTGCAGGACTCAGTCGCCACTTTTCCACAAATCAGGTGTTCACAATCAGGAATCACATCTTCCAATTCTGAAAAACTTTTACTTTATAACCAATGGATGTTCATATGTTAGAAGGAATATTTTCTTGATTCAATATTACATTTGACTCCATCAAATGCATAATTTTCAGACACAAATCTCTTATTTCTATCAAGAAATAAAAATGTTCCTCCGTTTAGTTAATATTTCACTGACTGAAACAAATATTAATTTGCAACAATAATTTCCCACTTTTTGGGTCAAATAAAACCATTTCTTTATATTTATGGAATGTTTCAGAAGACTTATTTAGTAGGATAATTTCTTTGTATCAAAAAAACTTTCTTTAATTCGAGATTTGTTGTCAATGTCGTGTAAGACGTGTAATCTTCAATTAAGTTCATTTTATAACGTTCACAATATTTGAAAAATTCTGTTTGATTTGCCAGCTTGCTCTGAGCATAAACTATCAAAATCTCCTTGACATCGAATGGTGGTAATAAAAAACGTAAAGAAAGCAGTTCTTAAACTCATTTAATAATTTTACTAGGATAAGTGCTCAAGAAAAAAAATTTATATTGAACCACAATTTTTTTATATACAGGAACATTTGGTTAAATCAAATAGATTTTGGTTGATTTACCTCCGTCTACCAAAGATTTGATTAAAACAGAAAAAATGGGTTGGTTCAACAAAATATTTTTCCCAACGCCGTGGACAAAATGCGATTTTACCCACTCCTCGATATGTCAAAACTCGCTTTTCTCCACGTTGCTGGGGAAAAATATGGTCCTGAGATGGTGCATAAGAGCTTTTTTACCCCATGTCATTGCAAAACTAGCTTTCGGCTCGCGTTGCAAACTTCACATTCGTTAAAAAAGCTCCTCCTGCACTAATTGAGAAATATACTATTATTTTTGAAGATATTGAGTCTAATAGATTGAAAATGTAAATAATCGTGATGTGCTTAGACACAGAGTTCTTAATTCGGCATAGAACATTTTTAGATGATCACAGAAGTTCACATTTTGATAGGGTTTTTGCTCAAAGTATTAAAACCTATTGTTTCTCTGATAAATTTTCCAACACACAATATGGCTAAGTTGTTTAATAATAGTCTTGAAAAAGCTTCAATAGTACTGTAGAGTCAGGTAAAAAATTCTTTCAAGTTCAAGATCGTTTAACATAACAAATTTCATAGGGTTACCTCTGAGTAAATTTGAAAGAGGAATACAGGCTTCCATAAAACAAACAGTTTCTCAATTTATAATAATAACTTTTACTGACCGTATATCATCGCCTGTTCTAGCTGGCATTGATTTTACCATTTTACCATTTATATGTCTTCATTGTGGATAGTTTGACCATACTTTGATCATATTGATGAAAGATAAACTACATTTGGTTTCACATCCATTCCATTCTTTCCACTCCAAGCTTAAATTTACACATGATATTGAAACGTATGAAATAGCTATTGTAAAAAATCTTGTTAACACAGGTTATAGAACTAACACATTAATCTTTTCAAAAATCCAATATTTATTATTATCTCTATGCCATTCAATGGTAGTTTTTCTTACAATTGTAAAAAAAGTTTAAGTGAATTCAAAATTGAAACAATATTTAGTATTGATTCCAAACTTGACGTGTACATGAAATTAGGTCAAGATTTTCTATACGGTTATCAGCCTACTAATGAAGCATATAACATTATTTGTTTCAATTGCGATGAGTGTTATGTAGGCCAGACTGGTAGAATACTTTCCACTAGAACCAAAGAACATCATGATAAATTTTGGAAAAAATCCAAACAACCATAAAGTTATTACTAAACATCATCATGTCGAAACTGGTCATCAGTTAGACTACGGGAATATGATTTGGTTTTACACCTCAAGCCCAATAAGTTTAAAAGACTTATAGCAAAAATGTTTTTTATTAACATAAAGGATGATCAATGTTTCGATGCAATAACTGATCTCACTGATTTTAGACCATGATACAACGTACTCTTAATTTAAGATCCAATGTTTTGACTCACGTTCTTGTCATCATATCATTATTATTGTTATAGTTTTAGGAAGGGAAAGTTTTTTTAATTTTCAAGTCACACTTCCTTTAATGTTTAAGCTTCGTTTGAAATTTCCTTTTTCTTCATATTTATAATTCATAGTGTTTTTCACTGAACTAACTTGGGCAGAAAATTTTGAAAGTATGGACTTTGGATATTCGTTTCCTGATGAGGAGAACATTTGTCTTTCAAAACGTTGGCAGTGAAGAATCTTCCTCACATCATTAAGGTTTTTTTTCTGGTCTGAAGTATATCATTGTTATACCTTCACAGTTTTCATAAGTAATTTTCTACTCATACACATAACATCTCACTATAGCACGCTACAAATAATGGTTAAGCCAACACAAATTTTGTTGATCCAACCAAATCCTTTTCTGAGTGTATAGATATATTGTAGGTTTATATTATAATAATGGCACTAGTGGATATAGTGTTTAAGGTACATATTCTTGAGTTTGAGATGCATAGACATGTGCCATTTTGAATAAAAAGATAATAATTTTACGTGCATGATCATCGTATTAATTATAATTAAAAAACTCAAATTTTGATTTAAAGATATTTGGGGAAGAGGATCAGCTGCGATTTTCGTGATTTTTTAATTTGTCAAATCCTAAAATACATACAAATGAAGTACTGTGATTTGCAATGAATAAAATATTGTTTACTTTAAAACTAAAGTCTTGAAAGACCGAGTCAAGCTTTCTTTTGAACGGTTCATAATATTATGATGCGCACGTCACGATTCGAAAAGAATATCGCTCGCGGAATAGTGAGACTGAGACGCAAGGTAATAATTATTGAAAATATGCCGCGGTACCAGGTACATGAGTTGACAATGGTTCCCAACCGGGCGCTGTAACACCTGTCACTTACAGTCGTTATTAACGCGCCGTTACTTCGCGGTCATAGCAAAAACGTTGACATTAAAGGCGGCTCTCGATATCGACGCGCAAAATGCGAGATAACGATAGGGGGTGATCCAGAGGGGGAAAAGGACAGGAATTACTTAACGAACGCTAACGACTTTTGTAAGAGAGCCGGAGAAAAGAATATATATTCTGGCATTTGAAAAATGATAACAATTACCCCTTGCAGACTCTATTATTCATCACCCCATACCTTTATTCCTTAACGAAGATTCTCTTGGAAAGGACTGCCATTGAGACTTGAGAGGTATTTATTGGAAGTGCAAAAATTGGCGGGAATTGTTATCGATTATCTATGCGTCTGACGCTAGTTGGATCCTGGATTAATGGAATGTAAAAGGGTAGTTTCTAGAGAGAAGAAGAAACATCAAAGGATTGTTCACAAAAGGAAATAGGGAGGATTATTCATTTGTTGAAGATTGAAGTGGAAGGGCTGACGGTTTATGAGATTGTAGGAGCGGATTAAAAGGGCTAAAGTCAAGGGAAAAAATCAATCTTGAAGCCAAGAATCAGGATGTCATATCCAAATTTACTCTTCCTTATTTTGATCTGATTATTTCAGCAATGCTAAGTCTGTATCATGTCAATAGATCTTAGATCATCCATTATCGATTTCAATCCCGGATGGCCTTAATTATACCCGTATTTACTGACCCTATTTCTGAATCTTTCATTGACAGATCATCAATGCAGCGAGTAAGAATATCCCTTTCCAACATGGACTAGATGAATGAGCTCCTTCATCATTCATAATTGAGAAGGATTCTCCAAGTTTAGAAAACAGATTCAAACACATTGTATTCCAAAACAGGGTGGCCGCATGTCAGAGAACCTGAAAATCAGGGAAAAGTCAGCGAATTCCATTTCTCAGGAAAAGTCAGGCTTTTTTCTAAAATTACATTTTAGTTACTTTTTAAAATGAAAAAATCACTTTAGTCACTTTTCAACCACTATTAAATTCAGGTCTAATACATATTTCTGAATTGTCTTGAACTCCTTTGAAATCTTTTAGGGTATTTTAAAACATTCTGAAAAATGTTCAATAAATTTCAATAACTTAAAGGGGTTGCAAAGGATTTGGAAGATTTGAGTGTATTTTGAAAAATTTCGAGGAATTTTCAACAGCTATAAGGAAAATGTTCCAGTAATAGTAAAGGTCCCAATAATCATGAAACTTGGTTATAATTTCAATATATTGTTTAAAAATATGTTGAAGATAACATATTTGGATGAAACTTGTTTATTCTTAATATTTTATAGTAGCAAATAGAATGAACATTCAATCAAATTAAATAAAAAGTAAGAAAATTGGCATCACGATTACTGGTACTCAGGTCACGATTACTGAGACGTCTACCTCACTAGGTTTCAAGAGATTTCACAATATTTAAAAAATGTTGAAATATTTTAGGCTTCTACGGTATTTTGGAAGATTCCCAAATTTTCGAAATATATTTCGATAATTTGAAGGGATTCCAAAGGATTTGAAGGTATTTTTAAAAATTTGAAGGAGTTTTCAAGAGCTTTAAAAAGTTTCAAAGGATTGAAAATATTTTAGGAGAATGTGCTTTAGCACAGGGTATTTTAAAATTTTTTTAAAAATTTGTAATAGATTCAAAATATTTGAAGGTTTTTCTCAATAAGTTTCAAAGAATTCTCAACAAATTTACAAATTTCCAAGCATTTGTATGATTTTAGGGGATCTAAACAAATTTTCATGGGGTTTTATACAATTTCCGAAAATTTTTGAAGATGTGCAATGATTGATTAGATCTATTAGGCTTTCATTTTAATTTTGAAGATTTTAGTATATTTTAAAAGATTGCAAGAAATTTTCAATTCAGAAATTCCTAGTAATTTTCAAGATCTTCAAAAAATGTCAAGGTATTTCAAAAGATTTTAAAAGATTTTCAACAATTTATGGAATCAAACAAACTATTCCTAAGATTGTTGAATTGATTTCAATAATTTTAAGGGATCAAAAATATTTAAGGGTATTTTGAAAGATTCCAAGGGTAATTTGAGAGAGCTTAAGAAGATATCAAGGGATTTCAGTTTTTTTTGAGATTTTGAAATATTTTCGGAAATTTTCAAAGATTTAATAAAATTTCGAATTTATTTCAGTAAATAAATGAGATTTTTAAGAACTTGAAATATTTCAGGGTATTTTAAAAGATTCCAAGGTATTTTGAAGAACTTTAAAAAGTTTTACAGGATTTCCAAAGATTTCGAAGTTTTTAAAATTGATCTTCAATAATTTAAAAGGATTTTGAACATTTTAGCGTACATTTAAAAATTCCAAGGAATTTTAAATAGCTGTAAAATGTTTTAACAGGTTTAGAAAAATTTCAAACGATTAGAAATCTTTTAGGTGACTTTAAAAAAGATTTTAATCAATTTTTTATTTATTTTCAATAAATTAAAGGGATTTCAAAAGATAGAATAGACTTAAGGGCATTCGTGAAAATTCCGAAGAATTTTCAAAAGCTTTAAAACGTTAGAAGGGATTTCGAAAGATTTCGAAGGATTTGAAATATTTTTGGGAATTTAAGAAAATAATTTCAGGATTTTTTTATTTACTTCAATATTTTAAACGGATTTCAAGGGATTCGGAATATTTTTAACTATTTCAAAATTTTCATAATGGAGGGCTCCTACAAGCAATAAAAACAATTTATACAGGCAGTAAAGCGAGTGTAAGGGTAAATGGGAAACTGAGCGACTGGTTCGATATTATGCAAGGGGTGAAGCAAGGATGCGTTATGTCCTCGTGGCTATTTATCATATTCATGGATAAATGTCTAAGAACTGCCCTCTTCGACGAAGAAGGTGTAAATCTCGAAACCGTCAAGGTACGTGGGTTAGCTTTCGCAGATGACAAGATTCTTATGGCAGAATCAATCGAGGACTTGCAAAGAATGTTGAATAAACTAAATACAAGCATGGAGAACATGGGCCTCAAAATTAACGTGAATAAAACGAAAATCATGGTGTTTGAGGGAAAAAGCGAGAAAACAATGTGCAACATTGTCCTAAATGGTGAGGGATTAGAACAAGTTGACAAGTACGTATATCTGGGTAGCCTATTCACTAGCGACGGAAAAATAGATGGGGAGTTAGATAGGCGCATAAATAAGGGTAAGCAGGTTATCGGTAGAGCAGGATCCATCCTCAGAAATAAAAACATATCAAAAAAAGCTAAAATGGCCATACATAACTCTATCTTCGTACCAACTGTACTATACGGTAGCGAGACATGGACCTGTCAAGAAAAGGACAGGAGCAAAATCAACGCGATCGGCATGAAACCTCTCCGCATAATATGCGGGAAAACACTGATGGACAAAGTCAGAAATGAGACAATCCTCAAAGAATGTGGTACACAAGAGACACTAGTTGACATATGGGAAAGAAATCAGCTAAGGTGGTTCGGACATCTTGAAAGAATGAAAGATGAACGACTGACGAAGCAAGTGTATAAAGGTAAAGTAAATGGTAGAATGCCCAGAGGTAGACCGCCGAAAGAATGGTCAGACTCTGTGAATGAGACATTAATCCGAAGAGACGTAAGAAGCCATAGGAACAGAAGAGCTTGCGTGAAGAAATGCATGGACGTGAAGGAAGCTAGAGTAGTATGCCAGGACAGAAATGTGTGGCGACAAATAGTTTGTAAACAGAGTGACAATAGTGTGAATGGCGCCTGAAACAGAGACTTTGGATACTAATGGGCCCAAGTGGGGAACCATACATAACAATTTTGTGAGGTTCCTCACTTGGGGTGATCGCTAGAGAGATTGATCAGCAACCTGGGTCGGAGCAGTGTTGCGGAATGAACGTGTCATCTAAATAAATGACACGAGAATTCCAGATCGATCTAAAACACCTATCCCTAACACCTATAAAACTCCTATATACCTTATGCCCATATACCAACCTACTCTATACCTATTCACCTGTTTACTATTCCCCAACCGAGCAAGTCACGCCTACCCCGAAAGGGAAATGGCTTAATGGTATAATAATAATAATAATAATAATAATAATTTCAAAGAGAGTTTGAAAATTGTAGGTGATTTTTAGGTATTTTTAAGATTTTAAGGGATTCAAACAAATTTTCATGCGGCCGTAAAGAATTTCCTTGACTTTCGGGAAATATGAAACGATTGTATAGGTCCTATAACGTTCTCGGATATTTAAAAATGTTCAAAAGAATTTTATAAGATTTCTAAAGATTTCAATGATCTTAATGGATCTTAAAATTTTTAAAGTTTTTAATACATTTTTCAGGATTTCAGGAAAGGTCATCGATTACATAGAATTTCAAGAAAATTTATAATATTTTAATGGTTTTTAAAGATTTTATTTACAAGAAGTAAGGGATTTCATAGGATTTCAAAGACTTGAAGAGATTTCTCAATATTTTTTGCAATTCATTTAAATTATTTTAAAAATCACCCTGAATTCTCATAATTGATCCTGAATTCTTTTAAATTCTTTTGAAAATCGTTAGAATACCTAAGAATGTTTGAAATTTCATTTGAATTTGTCTAAATTCACTCGATTCTACATGAATCACTACTGGAAAACTCATCTCAAACTTACTGAATTCAAAAATATCCCTTATATTTTTGTTTTTTTTTTCAACTCATTTGCAATATGAATTTCATCAAATTTTTCTTATTTCCCATAAATTCCTCTATACACTTGCTCTAATTTTTATTGAAGTCAATGGAATTTTTGAAAACTCTTTCCAATTCACTTGAAATCGTTCGAATTTAGGATGAATTGCTTTGAAGTCTTATAAATTTAATTTGTTTGACTTCTTTTAAATTCAAAAGATCAGTAGTCACATGAATAATGCACATTAGTCACCTTTAGCCACTTTTTGGTTTAGAAATTAGTCACTTTTTCGGTTTAAGTAGGTCACTTTTTTACCTTCTTCAAGTAAATTAGACCGTGGAAGCCCCGTGATTAATAAATTAAAATTGTATAAATTTAAATTTAAAATGGTTTTATCAGGAAAAATGAAAAATGAGTCAGGGAAAATCAGGGAAAAGTCAGGTGATTTTGAAAGTTAACTTTTCCAGCCACCCTTTGAAATAACCCAAGATACTCTCTGGGACACTTATTATCTAATCTAGTGTCAAGGTTTGATAAAGATCGAGGAGTTGGCACCCTATTGCCTATTTCCATTAAACGTTCTCGGTTCTCACTCTCACGGGGCAATCTTTCACATTCTAAGCATACTTGCACCCATCCGCGTATCCAGCTAGGATAGAAATATACGATAGGTGGTAGTGCGAGCGAAAGAGAAAAAGACCACAGGAGTGAAAGAGCAAAACTCATGCGAGCTTCTAGAATCAAGCGAGGGATAGAATTTCCGGTTGAGGGAGGGAGAGGAAAGACTAGAAGCAAGAGAAACCAACGACTCGAGCCAGTTTCGCGGAAGCAACAAGCTGTTTATGGCTGCTCCTTGGCCCCTTTCAGTTCCATCTGTTTTGCGCACAGCAACATAATACGTACGGGGCATTTCATGTCGAATGTTTCTCCATTCCCGCCGCTTGTTTTTTATTTAACAATATTTAAAAAAAATTAGTCGCAGTAGGCACCGCGAGATTACAAAAAAGGGTATCCTACCCTATTAATACGTTCAAATCTCCCCCTTTCAACTACTTCTCCTACCCTCACTTCTCCTCCGATAATTTCCCCTACAATCACTTGATTGCCCGACTAGCACCCTTAAATCCCCTCCCATACTTTCTTCTTCATTTCCCATACTCTACTTCTGACCATACTTCTGACCATACTTCTTATTAGTTGAAGTAAGAGGAAGGGTAGTAGAAGAAGTGTAGGAGAGGTCAGAAATATGGTAGATGTAGAGTATGGGAAATCAAGAAGAAAGTATGGGATACTTTCTTCTTCATTTACCATAATCTACATCTACCATCATACTTCTGACCCCTCCTACACTTCTTCTACTACCTCTCCTCTTACTTCAACTAATCTCAATTCCCCTTATCTTACCCCATTCACCTCCCCACACTACAACCCAATTCCCCTTCCATACATTCCCCTACTTCCCCTCACCTAACATTCCCTCATTATCCCTCGTGTCACTTCCCCTTTCACAAAAAAGTACAACGGATAGGCAGACACGTGACCTCTCACCTTTCACTTACGAATTTTGACCTTCAAGCTTTGACCGATCAACCCTGACCTCTGATCCCTGATCTATGGCGCCTTTCTTTCTTTTGCCCTCTAACTGCGGACTCTTACTTACTGTTGACTTATGACCCCTCACCTTCGACCCTAAGCGCTGGTCTTTCACCCTTCTCTCAGTTATTACTACCCCATTAGGTAGAAGAATCTTTTTTTTTTTTGAATAATTTTTCTTTGTTGAAACAATTTGGCCTGAAATAAGTATTCAAGCTTGATCTTTTTTCATAATTAACTCATAAATTAAAAATTAGAACGATAATAATGAATCAATAAATGATTCCATACCTAAATTAAATAAATTATCATTATTTATTATACCATTAAGCCATTTCCCTTCCGGGGTAGGCGTGACTCGCTCGGTTGGAAAATAGTAATCCGCAATAGTTCATTCCGCAATACTGCTCCGACCCATGTTACTGATCAATCTCTCTAGTGATCACCCCAAGTGAAGAGCCTCACAAGGTTGTTATGTGAAGTTCCCCACTTGAGTCTATTAGTACCCATTAGTGTAATAAACAATTAAGTGTTTTTGACAAAAAAAATTATTTCTAACATCAATTCATTTGTAATTTGTTTAGAAAAAATCTAAATTTTCATGATTGGGCATGAAAAAAAATTGAAACAAATACAAATTGTTCAAAAAATTACTGAATGCCTTCAAGGAAAAAAATCCTGCTAACACGAGAGTGATACAAAATGAAGAAGAAATAAATAAAGAAATAGTAATAAAAAATAAAAATCAAATAAAGCGAAATAATGCGTGATAAAGCGTTTTCGTTTACTCTCTATTTCTGTTGCATTTTTTGAATACTCCATTATATGAATGGAAAATATAAGGTCCTTGAATGCTTCAATTTTTAAATTTAATTCAATGTGCAACAATATATACAAAAATATAGTGACAAAAATAGCAATTACAAAAATATATATTTTTTTATCTAAAAAAGAACTGTTCAAAAGAACTTGATATTTATAAGAGTACATGCACACACAGATATATATATATATATATATATATATATATATATATATATATATATACACATAATAAACATGAGTAATCAATAGATTGTACAAATTAATTGTTATGAACAAATTATATGAATAAATGCTTCGGTATAGTGTGAAAATATTTGATAACACTGACTTCTTACTTGAAATGCCTTATATTTGGCATAAGGCTTGTAACTAATCATAAATTACCAGCATACGTTAACAATTTTTATTTGATATAAACAATTATATTCACGAATTTCCATTTTTTTCTGGTGTTCATTTCCTTTATTCTCACTTAACGCATTCAAAACTGTTTCAAAAATTCTTATCAACCACGAACAATTGTTTACGAAAAATGTTTCCAATTTTTTATAACAAATATAATGAATAAATGCCCGTAAGCAACGTTTATAGGCATTTCCACCGAAATTGTCATTTTCTTACAAAAAAAAGTTAAAAAAAAAATCTTAAGGCACAAATTTTAAACTTTTTTCCTACATTCTAAATACATATAGAAACGCATATTTTAGCATGGTCATTATTTTTTAGCAGTGCGCAGTTTGCAAAAAGTATTGAAATTAGTATGTAAATTAGTATATCTTTTTGATTAAAGCACAGAAGAAGGCCGATCCTCAAAAGTAGGCTAATTTGGTGTTGTTTTGAGTTGCAACAAAAATGATACAGCAGAGAATTAGAATGCTATATTCATGTTATAGTTTAACACTTGAAGTATTCTCATTTTGAGAAAAAAAAAATTATTTTGAGTGCATAAAAATTGAACTGCAACCAGCCCTCAGCATCGACCATGTAGGTAGGTGTATGTTGTGGTAGATTTTCTTAGCATCCGGACTAGTGAACTAATACGACAGTTGGCGTTCCCAGCAGGAAGGCTGACTTTTGCATTTTAATGCATGGGAGAAAAGCATAAAATTATAAAAAACTTGCAACTGTTTCCAAATTTTGAACAGAAATATATTTTTTTTAGTAATGATAAGCGTAATAGTAATTAATCATTCTAAAATCGTCACGGAAACTAGCAGCTGAATAGTGGTAAAATTAAATAATTGGATCAGCATTCTGAAATTCAAAATTTTATGATCTATTACAATTTATTTCGTTTTTTTATTAAATAATTATCAGAATTCGAAAATTTGTGATTGTTCTAAATCATATATAATGGTTAATTCTATACAATTTTTGTAAAAATTATGAATGATTTAAATACGTTAATACAAAATGATGAATATTCAGTAAAATAAATAAATATAATTGAAATAAAATAATTAATGATATAATATTTGTTTATTATTAATTCAGGGTGACCGTTTTAATCGGGGGAAAAATTCCCGTTTTTTCAGGTTTACAACAAAAGTTAGATGATGAGATTTTTTTATTGTCATTAGGATCGATAATATTGATTTATTTTGCATTCTGCAATTGATAGAAAAAAAAATATATTTATTTTCGAATAAAATAAAAATGAGATTTTTTATGCTTCGTCTTGGACTGACTCACTGGGCTCATCAGTAAGGCTATGTGAATCAGTCCTACCCTATAGATTGTGATTGATCTAAATTCATTATAAAGTATATTTTTGAAAACAAAATTTTGAATGTTCGTGAATTCAATCAATTTTGCAGTCAATAATATAGTGTTCAAACCAAGCTTCAATTCGCGCAAAATTGTAACAAGAATAATATGCAAGGATACAAATATTGGAAGAGAAGGAGAAGGAAAAAAATTACTAAGGATAAGTTTAAAATTCCTTTTTTTTTTTAGTTCACTGATCAACTCACTTACCTAATAATAATAATTTCTTTTCAGCTTGGTAAATGTTAATATTTTAATTTAAGTTTTGGCCCCTATCCGAGGCCGAAATAACATTTTAAAAATTTGTTGTGTTTTTCAAAAAATCAACTCAAAATGTATATGAATTATATTCAGTTTTAATCCCTATCCGTGGTTGAAATGCACTATATTATTAACTGGAAAATTTATTGAATTTAAAAACTTAAATTTTTTGTGTGAAAATATACATTATAATGAATTTAGATCAATTAAAATGTATAGGGTAGGACTGATTCACACAGCCTCACTGACGAGTACAGTGAGTTAGTCCCGGACGATACAAACAAAATATAATTAAAAAAAAATATATATATATTTTTTTAAATTAATTGCAGAACTCTTTTCATTTGAAATTGTAAAAACTGAACTGCAAATTCAAACACTTACAGTGGAACTCTCTTGAATTTTAAAGTTTTAAAATAAAAGCCTGATTTTTTTTTGATTCAAGCGCTTATTGATTAATAAATAATTGTTCAACTTTTATAAATAATACAATTCAAAGATTTAAGAAATATAAAAATCCACGTGATAATTTTCAATTCTCTTAACTGAAAAATTAATCAACAAAATATATTTTCAAAATTATATCTTTTCAAGTAATTTTAAGTTAGAAGCATTAAAAATTGAAAAATTAAATTTTTTTAAAGCTGAACATTTTTTAAATTAGAAGCAAAATTATATTAATTCTAGGTCCTTAAAAATTAATAATTTTGCAATTGTTATTCATACACCAAACATAGTTTTGAAATCTGGTTTGAATATTATCTTAAAATTATTATTTAAATAAAAAATCATAAAAAGTTTTTCCAGGAATCTTAAGAAAATTTGTGTATTATCTTGAAACCTCTCGAAATCCTTAAACAGCTTGGAAATTTCATTTCAAAATGTTGAAAAATTTACATCTTGTTTTAAATTTTTTCGGATGTTTTCAAATTTCTAATTGTTTTTGATATTTTTTTTTTCAAATGATTCTGATTTTTTCTAAAAATTTTATCAAATCCTGGGAAATTGAAATAGAAACACTTAAAATGTCCCAAATTATTTTTTGACAATTGTGGATGGCTTTTAAAATATTTTTTAATATTCTGTTAAAATTATTTTGTAAAAAAGTTATTTTAAAGTTTCCCAAGAATCTTAAGAGAAACTTTTTTTATTATCTTCAAACTTTCCAAATCCCTTAAGAAGCTTCAACATTTTATTTTAAAATCTTAAAAAATCTATGTTCTGTTTTGATAAGTTTTTTTAATCTTTTGAAGTTTAAAATTATGTTTGAATCTTTTTAAAACTTCTAAATATATCTTCAACTTACTCGAATTTTTCCTGAATGAGTAATTGTTCAACTGTTCTTTATAGAAAAAAAATCAACAATCTCACTAACAAGTAAAAAATAGTTTGAAAAGAACAATTAAAATTATAGTATTTGAAGACTAAATTTAGCTCTCTGAAATTATAAAAAAAAATTCTTTTTCTTAATTAAAAATTTCCAAATTGAATGGGTAAAAAATATAATATCCGGACCCTTTGGTACGAAAGAAAAGTGATTATTTTCTACATTATTGCCATAGCCCCAGTTGCAACCAAGAGCTAATAAAATCAGAAAAGTGGGGGCGATGCAAAAGGCTGGATGCAACAAAATGATCTTGCTGTTTTTCTGTGAAATTTATAACGAGTGTCTACAAAGAAATAGTGGGGACATTATTTGAAAAATTCGAAACTTTATTGAAAATTTTTAAGTCATCATACTTTCTCTTTTATTTTAAAATCAAGGTTGGTTGCTTTTTTAACACTGAAATTATATCCTGACCATTTAGAATATAACAGTTCGTAAATTGAACAGTTTGAAGAAAATATATTATCTCATTTATTATTCTTACAACGAAGTATTGCGAAATATCACAAGATAACAAAAGTTAATCTATATTGCTAATGATTCTTTTTCTGTTGTGCTAAGATTTCTTTGAAACTTCTGCTTTAACGTGTTGTGGCCTGGTTTTGCCTTTTTCGCAGTAAAAACTCCTTATTTATATTATTTTTGTTTAACAATAATACAAATTAATATTCGATCATATAATCTATTTATTATCTGATAATGTTGACAATAAATTACTTTGAAATTCGTCCGATACTACAATCACATTAAATATTTTGTAAAAAATATATAATTCTTTAATGAAAAGCAGTCTAAATAGAACAAATGATAATTACAAGCGGATATATATCTTCAATTCTTCGTTGTAATTTTAGTACCAGAAAGAACCATGCAGTCACTTGAGAAAACACATACAAGTATTTATTTTATTATATAAATAACGCAAATTATATGAATAATTTGATTTAACACTGAAATCTTTAGTTCAATAATTTGTTACCCTTTCTTTTTTTCTTGTACACGAACTAGTTTCAACAAGTATGGACACTGTCTCCCGTAGTGTGAAGAAAAAGTACACTCAAGGCTGGAAATTTCAAACCCAGAGGAATACATACTTATTCTCTGAATTCTATTAATATAAAAAAATGTGTTACGTCAGAATATAAAAATTGTTTTATACTTATATCATATACTTATATTATAATTTGCTAATATAGATACAATATAATATATTATGTAGTGATATGACTGGTTCTCTCTCTGATTCTACTCAAATAACATTGAATGGAAATTATAGTGGGATGTATAACGAAAAATGTACTTTTCATGAAGTAAGCAAATTAAATTGTGTTTAACGTTTGATTGAATTTTGGTATTAAAAATTGTTTAAAATATGTTAACTTATTATCATGGTTAACTTATTATAATAATGATAGATTTATTTGCTGAAAAATTAATGTAAATTTTTTTTTGTATTTCTACTAAAACACTTTTAGTTTGCAAGAAACTTTAGACCTTTCAAATATGAAAACCTCTTTGTACCAAAAGTATTTTCTGACGAGTAATTTGTTAAAAAAAAGTAATATTTTTACATTATTCACCCGTTTTTGTAATGTTTCGCTATTTAAGTAGTACCTAATATTAAAAGGGAAAAGTGTAAAAAAAATTAAACCATTATCATTGTTGATAATAAATAGTACACAGAAATGGCAGAAATGAACATTTCTTTAAGGAAAAAAGTAATTCTCGAGAAGATTTAATAGGAAAAATAATTTTTTTACACCGAGAAAAGTTCATTTTATTTATGATTTGTCACAGTAATAATTATTGAAAAAATAGAACAATTTGCAAGTTTAGTTTATAATTTATGACTAGTCAGTTGAGTTAAGTTGAGGTTTAAATTTCACTTTAACTGACGATAATAACTGTGCGATGATGCATAATAGGTTTTACTCCATACGTTGATGAGTGAATTCCCCTCAATCCAAAATTAATTGATTGTCTTATATAAATCTGAAGAAAAGAACGTTTCATGTTTTGGAATAAGAAAATGATGCAACTCTAAATTGTTCAAACAATTAAAAAATAACATAATAAAAATATATTATTATTATTATATATTTATATATTATTATTATATATTCTCAATTGTTCAAATTCCTTATGAAGATTTCTTCACATTTTTAAAAATAATTTTTCACAATACTCAAAAGTACGTAAAATAATAATTAGGTTAATTTTTGGTTTACAACTATCTTTTTACAGTTATTATTTCTCCTCATAAAAAAGGGCAAGATAAAGCTAAATATCAGTATATATTCAATTGGTAATTTAATTCGAACTAATGTATTTAAATTACTTCCAAACCGTGCTTACAGATACTGAAAATAAAAGTACAGTGATTAATTCTTTGTACTGTTTTTACAGAAAATAAATTTTTCTTTCGCG
>CAKNXH010000124.1:0-20718 GCA_932178445.1 Andricus quercusramuli
CAGAGGAAATATTGCGATTTTTCGATCACATAAAGAATTGTTTCAAAGTATTAACCATTAGTCTATGAGATCCGGATGAGTGTCACAATATGCCGATCGAAGGTAAAACATTCCATTATACTTCTCAGTTTTCTCCGATTTATAAATGGACGATAACGAAAATGTTCTAATCATTGTTTTAACATTCATAGAATGCTTTGAACGTCAAGCTTATTGTTGCAATATGCGGATCAATTTCACTATATTCATGGTCATTGTCATAATATCAGGAGGAATTATTTTCAACTTCAGATTATTTCTATACTTGTTCAAAGTCTAGACCATTGTTCTATAACATGCAGACAAATTTTTAAAATATCTAGCTCATAGGCCATCATGATTCTCAATTGTCTTTCATTTATGAATGATGGATAATGACAATTTAAAAATCATTATTGAAGCATCCGTAAGATGGTTACAATATTTACATTATTTTTTCAATATAGGAATGACATTCACAATAGTCATTATCATTGTCATAATATCCAGAAAAATTATTTTGAACTTTAGAGTATTCCTATATTTGTTCAAAGTCTAGACCATTGTTCTATAACATGCAGACTAATTTTTGAAATATCTAGATCATAGGCCATCATGATTCTCAATTGTCTTTCATTTATAAATGATGGATAATGACAATCTTCAAATCATTGTTGAAGCATCCATAGGATGCTTACAATGTTTACATTATTATTGCAATATGCGAATGACATTCACAATATTCATGATCATTGTCATAATATCCAGAGGAATCATTGAGAAATTTAGATTACACCTATATGTGTTCAAAGTCCAGACCATTGTTCTGTAACATGCAGACAAATTTTTAAAATATCTAGCTCATAGGCCATCATGATTCTCAATTTCCTTCCATTCATGAATGATGGATCATGACAATCTTTTAGTCATTCGTATAACATCCATAGGATACTTATCATGTTGAGATTATTGTTGCAATATGCAGTGGACCTTCAGAATGTTTATTATTATTATTGTAATATCCAGAGGGAATATAGCGATCATTCAATCAATATTAAAATCAAAGGTAGAACGAATCATGATTCTCAGTTGTCTTCGATTCATAAATGAATGATAAGGAAAATCTTTAAATCATTGTTAAAGAATCCGAACGATACTTTCACCATTATAAATATTTTCACAATATGCAAATTACTTTTACAATATTTATTATCGTTCTCATAATATCATGAAACGTATTTTGAACCTCAGATTATTCTTATTTTTGTTTGAAGCCCAGATCATTTTTTTATAACATGCTGATGTTTTTTGAAATATCTAGATCGAAGGTAAAATGTTTTTACTTTTCAATGTGAAATTTTGAGAGTTTTCAATTAGGAAGCATATAATTTCCAAAGTTCTCTAAATAATCCTACTCTTAATGTTCTCAATATTTAAAATTCTTCAATTTTTAAATGTGAAAATGGCAATATTTTTCTATTACACAAATGAAATTTTGTACTAAAGAAACATATCCAATCACTTTGAATATCACGTGATGCTACATCATATGATAATAGTATATATCATCCATAATTTATCATCTTTAGATATTCAAATTCTTCTAAACTGTAAAATATCAAATATCAAATTGAAAGCCTCAATAGTTGCATGATTTTCAGTTTGAAGAAATTGTAATCCACTAATTTTAAATTGATTTAAAAATGTTTCAAAACATTGAACATTTCAAACGCAATTTGAGATTATAAAGAAATGCATCATCAAAAATTGAAAACAATTTTATCAGAAAATTTCAAGAATGAGAGAGAATTTCAAATAGATATCATTCAATGAATAGTTTTTTGAATTTCAATCGCTTTCTATTCAAAGTTATTGATTTTTGAATATTGTTATAAAAATTAGTACTTGATCTTCAAAAATTTGTTACATAATGGATTTTTAAATTGTTAATGTTCTTATTGTTAGGAAATAAATATCAGGAAACGTGGACATGTGCATGAATTTACGGTTCATTAGTACAAAAAATTTAATATTTTTATTTGAAAAACACTGCTCTCAAGTAAAGCTTCTGAATGAAAATACCTATAACATCATTTTTATTTATGTTTTTATTTTTTATTTTATCACTCACATGTGAATCCTTTTGGAACATTCACATATAAGGAATATAAACCTCAAACCTCTCACTTAAAAGTACACAACTAAGAGAAAATACGTAACGGTCACCCATCCGAACGCTATTCCACGTCTGCCCTTGCTTAACATGCGAGATCTCGACGAATAGAGAATCACCACCTGGCTATTGCCGTCATTATATGATTCAATTCTGAAGCAAAGACCGAGGAAAAAAAATAAAATAAGTAATGAAATATTTCAGTTTACAAGTTACTTTTACGATTTCATACTACTGTAAAGTTAAATGAATTTTAAGAATAGCCGTTTCGCCAATAAACATCCAAAACGAATACGATACCTTGCCCGGACTTGAGGATATTTTCTTTTATTTCCTGCTCGTTTATAGTACCTTCTGTGCCATAAAATTTTCTGTGGCTATCTCGCACTATAATCTGTTTCTGCCTTATTCTCGTATTTTCTACCTTCTTCAGAGAGATTATATTCACCTGTATATGCAGGTTCTCCTTTCATCCCTTCGATTTACTTAGTAGGCTCATATTTCTTTTCAAGAGGGAAAAATGCGAACCGTGGAATTTAAATTTTACTGCAGTGGCTAATACAAATTGTAACATTTTCTTGTTGTTGTATTTTTATGCAGAAATACGTCTAAAAAGAAAATCAAAAAAACATTCATCTTGGAACTTTGGAAAATTATTGTATTAGATAATAAATATATATTTAAAAATGTTGTGTTATACTGCACGGAAAACTTTTTTCTTGCAAAAGGTGTAGAAATATCATTGATATTTGAAAGTAGCGTTCCTGGTTCGAATCCGGGCTGACGCAGATTTTTTTTGTTCTTCAGAAATTATTTGTCGGAAGTAATTGCTTAAACATCAGAATTTGTATTAATCAATAGTGTAGCAATAGTCATGGAACCTTGGACGGGTACCAACATTTTATAGTAATGATCCATGAAAAAATGTTTGTTATTTAGTATAAAAAACTTAGGTGAGAAACCAAATTCAGTCCACGATAAATTTCAAAACAGTTTTGAATATTTTCAATTCGTTTTTAAAGAATATTTATAAATTCCTAAAGTGAAAAATTGTGCGCTGATAATGCACAAAGTCTCAGACAGTCTGGGAGAATCGATCTTCTTGATCGACAGTTTTATTATATTTATTTTTGAGGATTATTTTCAACTTTTTTTTTCTTCAAATCAAAAGAGAATTGAAATGCTTCAGACAGAAGCATTATCCTTTTATATCGGAAAAATGAGAAACTTATTCTGCAAAATTAACAAGATGTCTTGCCATTAAACATTTAACAATTCAATTTTCTTCGAAATTTAAGGGAAATTATTAAGTATTGAGAACTTGCGCAAAATTAATTCCTTCTTTTATTTATTTATTTATTTATGACTTGAATATTTTTAGTATGCAGTAACGAAAAGTAAAAATGACGAATCATTTCCAAAATTAATAATCTATTAAAAATTTTTTTCATACTTCACTATCTATCTTGTGATCTAATCTAATATAAAGAAATAATTGTTTTTTCATTTTTTATGTAATAATATGTATATCTTTTGAATTTAAATCGTGGGTCGAATATAACAGCTGTAAAATTTGTCTTCGAAACATAAAAATTTCTTTGACCAAGAGCGAATGAATTTTCTTTTTTGAGACATATTGTCTTGAAATTTCCAACAATACTGAAGCATTTGTTAAAATCTCATGATACTATTAGGAATTTTTAAAAAACACCATATTCTTCAAAATCTTTTGAGATTATGAAATCTTTTCAATCTTGTGGAATCCCTTGAAACATCTTGTAATGTTCCAATACTTTTCAAAAATCTTTTTAAAAATTTCGGATCTTTGAAATTCTTTAAGACCCTATGAAGTCTTAAAATTACTTTAAAAATTTTGAAAACTTTGAAATTCATTAAAATCAGGTGAAACTTCTTAAAATCTTTAAAAACCCCTTAAAGTTTTTGCAATTATTTGAAATCTTTTTGAAAAAATTCGCTGAAGTCTAAAAATACTCTCAAAGCTTAATAACAAATATAAAATAGGTGTTTTTATTAATTTTGATGTTTAGGTTGTTGACCAGTGAAAATATTAATTTTATATGATGTTAATATTTTTTATCTACTTGGTCTAAAATCAATATTCATTGAATATTGATAATTAATTTTTTTAATTTTGAAAAAAAAATCTCTACCTCCACTGGGATTTGAACACCAGATCTTTCAAAGCATCAGAACGGAAATCTGAAAGATCTGGTGTTCAAATCCCAGTGGAGGTAGAGAGATTTTTTTCAAAACTCAGAAAATTAATTATCAATATTCAATGAATATTGATTTTAGACCAAGTAGACAAAAAACATTAACATCATATAAAAATAATAAAAAAAATAAAATCGGTGTGCTTGCTAGAAAATTGATAAAATAGCAGCATTGATGCAATTTCTGGAAAAGTAGTACCAAAATAGTCAAAATTGCAGAAAAGTTCCAAAAAATATGAATTGTAGCAGCTTGCAGAAAAAAATGGATACCATTTAAAAACTTACAATAGTCTTATAGCAAAAGCTTATGCTATCCCACAGGTCCACAAACCAATTTTAATTCAAAGATTTATTGTTTCAATTGCAATTGCTTGTTCACAATCTATGTGAATATATTTTAAATATTGTGAAACCAGTTTCTATAAACACTAGTTTTTTTATCGGAAATAGTTGGGAACTTAGAGATCTTCTAAAAAACGCCAATGTACCAAGAACTGATTCAATAATTTCTTTAGAGATTTTGTCAATATTGGGGAGCATCTTACTCTAGATTTTGCTTTAGGTTGCATTGACGAAATGTTATTTCAAACCATAACTCAACAAAAATAACTGAGAATTATTTGTTGATAAACAGAAGAACTGTTTTTAATGGTACTGTGTCCTCTTTTAATAAACAATTCTATAAACAAATATCGGGTTGTCCTATGGGTCCACCTTCATCTCCTAAAGTTCCAGATGTAGCTTTAAAGCTGACAATTTGTTAACGATTTGAAGCACTTAAAAGTACTTTTAAACCATATGATGATATCCTTCGATGTTATAGGAATGTCCTCACATATGCTTATAGGTTTAACCATTAAGTATTTAAACGAACAATGGGATAATATTACAACATGCACTTAATTTCTAAGCAAGAATTTTAAAATTCTTCAGAGTTTTTTCTCAGATACACTCATTTCAAATTTAGTAACACCACTTATAAAAAAATTAATGACATAAAAATAGGTTCTCCGTTGTCAACCTTAGTATTTGATTTTAAAATGGAAACACATGAAAAGAAATAATGATGATAATAATAATAGCCTCGAAAGGAAGATTATATATAATCTTCCTTTCAGGGCTACTATTCATAGACAGTATGTGGTCATCTTCCTAATTATTTCTGAACAATATGTTGATCTATTACAAACCTCCAACCTATTCCACAATCAACTTCAATTCATCATAGAACTAGAGAAAAATAAAGCTTTGAATTTCCTTAGATATCTCTATCATCAGAAACTCAAATAGTATTTTACTCACAAATTGGTATCAAAAGCCTACATGGCCAGGTAGATATTCGTTTGATAATTCTGAACACCCTTGGTCACATGAAAAGGTATAATTTTTGGTCTGACTGATCGCGCAATTAATCTTTTGCAAAGACTAATTGTTTAACTATTTGTCCTCATGTGCCTGGTTTGTCTAATGAAATTATTAATCAACTTAGCAAATACAAATTTAAATTTCTCCGTAAACCTTAAAAAACATATTTTTGAAAGAACTAAAGATTCGTTACCTAAATGAAAAATTACTGCCGCAGTATATAAAATCAGATGTTCAAACTGAGAAGCTTGTTACATCAGACAGAATAGGGTGTTCCACAATTTTGTTACAGAATTTTTATGAATAACGCCCGGAAATTTGTTCGAATCTACAAAAAACAAACATTTCCGTTTCAAAAAAAAATGATATTTAGATGTGACACAAGCATCATGAAGTTTACCACGTATTTTCTCTTAGGAACAAAGATGTTTTTGTGATTAAATGTTAGGAATGAGGATGAATCAATTGTGTTAGTGAAACAATGTATAGAATTGACGAATTGATCCAAAAGTTTGATTTATATAATCGAATCCTTTTAAAGGAAGAACCAATCCTCATAAAAAGCTCAACATCAGAATCTTACTTCATTCTGAAAGAAGCAAATTGTGTTAATCTTAGATATGAACATCTTAGATTTTTTTCGCATTTATATATCTGGACCTGATTCACCATTCATTGGTTGTTTCTAATCTTCCATAAAAGTTGCTCTCTTTTATTAATGTAATGATCTTTATTTTAAAGTATTTGACGCCAGAGAAGCTTATCAATTATCCTAAGAACACCTGAACTTATTCAGTATATTCATGAATTTTCAACTTCCATGTCTTTTATTTTATGTCTTACGAAAAGTGCTGACTACTCGTTTCTCTTTGAAACTGAAGCTTTATTTCAAGCAATGTGATCAATGAAAAATACGTTGTTATCTATTTTTATTGACTGATCGGAAAGTCATTTTAAAAAAGTTTTTCTCATCAGTATCCATTTTTTTTATATTGATTATACAATTGTATCATATTGAAGTTTCTTGCTCTTCATTTGCAATTCAAAACATATTTTTCATCAGTTTTCATTATTTCATTATTAATGCTGTTATTTCAGATCTTAACAATGATACTTGAAAGGGATCTACTTATGACCGAAACATCGTCAAAATATTATTTTTCAAATCAATATTGATTTTTTGCTTCACTTAACCATCATAAGCCACTTATTGGTAATTCTTTAACCTGCGGAAGGAAGAAACTAGATAAATTTATTAGCTTCGCAAGATGTTGCAATTAGCTCTTGAATGATTAAAATTCACAATGATTCATTTTAAACTAGCTGTAAATTGAATCTTGAGTGTTTCCACTTTGTTTGTATTCATAATTATATGGTGCTCATTTCACAAGCACTTTGCTTCGCACTAGCAAATGTATTTGCTTCCTCAAAGAGGAAGGATTTTTTCGTTCAATAATACACAAACCAAAGTTTTCCTTTCGCTTAATTTTGAAATAGAAATTCACAGAAAATACAAAATAACAAAATACAGCAAAAAATTGTTAAATACAAAAACAAATCAGACAAATCAAATTTTGTATTTGAAACGATAATTTTTCGAGCTGGAAAAGGGAACGGATTTATTACAAAAATTGTCAGAATGATTCTATTTGGAAAATGATGATCAAACTGTCTTTTCTATTCACGCAACAGCTTTGAATTATGTTGATAAAAAAAGTTTCTTTGTTCAAAACACATGATTCAAATATTATAAATCAGCATAACTTCCTTAATCATCAATAAAGTGTATTAATATTATAGATCAATCGATTTGCCTCGAATCAAGGAATCTTTTCCGTTCTTGCATCAATTTTGTATTATGTTAGTGAATACAATTTTACTATGAAAAATTTTGTTTGCGAAAATTATGCAAAACCATAGCTTTCTTACTTTTCAAAAAAATTCATCAATGCTATTGGTCAATAGATTTGTCTGGAATCAACAAAGCTTTTCTATTCTTGCATCAACTTCAAATTATAGCAATAAGAAAATTTTTACTATAAAAAAATATTTTTCGAATATATAAATTACCATAACTTCTCTACACTATAATAAAATGTATTAATATTGTAGGTCAATCGATTCGTCTTAAACCAAGAAATCTTCTATATTCCCGCATCAACTTTCAGTTATGTTAAAGAAAAAAGTTCTATTATAAAAGATCGTTTTTTCAAATATTATGCATTACCACAGCTTCCTTACTCTTCAGTGGAATCTATTATTACTGTAGGTCGATCGATTCGACTTGAATCAACACATCATTTTTGTTTTTGCATCAACTTTGAATCATGTTAATGAAAAAAGTTTTACAATAAAAAACCAATTTACAAAATATATAAATTACCATAACTTCCTTACTCTTCAATGAAGTGTATTATTGTAGGTCAATCAATCCGCTTCGAGCCAGGAAATCTTTTAGATTGTTGCATCAACTTATCAGCTTATAAATTCTCTTGAAGAAAAAAGTTTTACTATAAAAAACTGTATTTTCAAATATTATGCATTACTACAGCTTTCTTACTCTTCAATAAAATGTATTATTACTATAGTTCAATCGATTCGACTTGAATCAACACATCTCTTTTGTTGTTAAATCAAATTGTAATTGTGTTAATGAACAAAGTTTTACTATAGAAAACCAATTTACAAAATATATAAATCACAATAACTTCCTTTCTCTATGATAGAAGAAATCATTATAATAGGTCAATCAATTTGTCTCGAACCAAGGAATCTTTTATATTGTTGCATCAACTTTGAATTATGTTGAAGAAAAAAGTTTTACTATAAAAAACCGATTTTCATAATATATGGATTACCACCACTTCCTTGCTCTCCAATAAAATGTATTGATGTCGTAGGTCAATCGATTTGTTTGGAACCAAGGAATCTTTTATATTGCTGCATGAACTTTGAATTAATGGAAATGAGAAAAGTTTTACTATAAGAAATGATTTTAAAAATATATAAATTATCATAACTTCTCTACTCTTTAATAGAATGTATGAAAATCGTAGGTCAATCGATTTGCCTTGAACCGAGAAATATTTTATATTCCTGCATCAAAATTAAATTATCTTGAAAAAATAAGTTCCACTATAAAGAACCGTATTTTAGAATATTATGCATTACCATAGCTTCCTCACTCTTCAAAAGAATGTATTAATATTGTACGTCATTCGATTTGAATTGAATCCGCACGTCTTTTCTGTCCTTGAAGCAACTTTGAATTATTTTAATGAGAGAAGTTTTACTATAAAAAACCGATTTTCAAAATATATAAATTACCATAAATTCCCTACTCTTTAATAAAATATATTATTAATCTAGGTCAATCGATTTTTTTCGAATCAAGGAATCTTCCATATTCTTGCAGCAACTTTGAATTATGTTCAAGAGAAAAGTTTTACTATAAAAAACCGTATTTTCAAATATTATGCATTACCACAGCTTCCATACTCTTCAATAATATGTATTATTATTATAGGTCAATGAATTCGACTTTAATCAATAAATCTTTTCTGTTCTTGGATCAACTTTGAATTATGTTGATGAAAAAAGTTTTTCTATAAGAAACCAATTTACAAAATATATGAATTACCATATCTTCCTTACTCTCTGATAAAATGGATCATCATTATGGGTCGATCAATTCGTCTCAAACCAAGGAATCTTTCATATTCTTGCATCAAATTTGAATTATGTTGAAAAATAAATTTTTACTGTGAAAAACCGTATTCGCAATGGTTATGCATTACCAAAGCTTCCTTATTCTTCAATAAAACGTATTATTATTATAGGTCAATCGATTCGACTTCAATCGACACAGCTTTTCTGTTGTTGGTTCAACTTTGAATTATGTTAATAAAAAAAGTTCTATTACAAATGACCAAATTGAAAAATTATATAAATTACCATAACTTCCCTAACCTCTGATAAAATGAATGATCATTATAGGTCAATCAATGCATCGCAAACCAAGAAATCTTCTATATTCCCGCATCAACATTCAGTTATGTTGAAGAAAAAGTTCTATTATAAAAGATCGTTTTTTCAAATATTATGCATTACCAAAGCTTCCTTACTCTTCAGTAAGATGTATTATCACTATAGGTCAATTGATTCGAATCGAATCAACACATCTTTTCGATTCTTGCATCATCTTTGAATTATGTTAATTTAAAAAGTTTTACTACAAAAGACCAATTTAGAAAATATATAAATTACCATAACTTCCCTACTCTCTGATAAAATGAATCATTATTATAGGTCAATCACTTCGTCTAGAGCCAAGAAAGCTTTTATATTCTTGCATCAACTTTGAAGTATTTCGAAGAAAGAATGTTAACTATAAAAAACCGTATTTGCAAATATTATGCATTACCATAGCTTCCTTATTCTTCAATGAAATGTGATAATATTATAGGTCAATCGATTCGTCTCGAACTAAGGAACCTTTTATATTGTTGAATCAACTTTGAATTATGTTGAAGAAAAAAGTTTTACTATAAGAAACCGATTTTCAATATATATAAATTACCATAACTTCCCTACTCTTCAATGAAATGTATTAATATTATAGGTCAATCGATTTGTCTCGAACCAAGGAAGCTTTTATATTCCTGCATGGACTTGGAATTATGTTAATCAACAAAGTTTCACTATAAAAAACCGATTTTTAAAATACGATTAAGCGGTAAAAAATGCTACAAATATTTTTAGAAATCCTCTGGTCAGTTTCAAGATATTAGTGGGGAAAATAAGGCCTTCGAATATCATCTATTTATCTGAAACAGTTTTCTAGTTATCGTGTTCCGTAAAAAGTGTGACATCATTTTAGCAATAATTGCTTCTCTCATAATAAATCCTTTTCAAACTTGTTTAAAAGTATAGAAGTGAGCATAGTAAATTACAAATGATAAAAACTCTCAAGGGTGATTCATCAACTTAGTGGTACAAAAACCCCTCTTGGTTCAGGAGATGTCTCAGCTGACTTAATTACAATTCATATGATTGATGTTATCGCAAAGTTGAATTATTAAATGTTTAATTCATAGTCGTGTCTAATTTAATGATATCAAATTGAAAAAATAAAATTTAAATTAATTAAAAACAACATCAGCACATAATAATTATTCCCTTTCTTTAGGTATTGATATTATCATTAAGTGCATTCATTAGCATTTGTCAGAACAACAAATTCATACTTTCAATAATTTTGTGTTTCATTACCGTACATTCAAGGTCTTTTGGAAAGTTAAGGCATTTTATTTTTAAAACATTTATTAATGACAGTTATTTTAAAAACACAAACAGATAATTATTTTTTGAAGAAGAAAGACAGTGATAGCATCAAAAATTTGTCTGGTGTTACTGGTTTTATAAAATTAGAATATTTCAATAAATTTAAAAACTGAAAAGAGTTCAGAAACTTGAATTAATAAAGAGAAAAAAATAGTTGCTGAAACTTAAGGAATTCAAAGATGAATATAAGTTCAACAATGGATCTGTTTTTTTTTTCATTGTTATGTGGCCGTAAGACGAAAGAAATCCGTCCGTCGAAGATTGGCCCCATTTGTGTTTTTTTATCTTTTTATTATTTATTCACAAAATTAACATTTTGTCTTAAACTTGGGCTTATTAGACGCAGAACTTCATCAACTTTCACAGCATTACAAAAAAAAATTATTGTTATTTTACAAAGATTAGGGCAATTTAGGAACAGTTCTAAAAACAGCCATCTAGATCATTTTCGTAAGTCGTTTAAGTATTTGCCTATTCAGCTAATTTGAGTTACGAAACCTAAGGAGTAAGAAAATTGAGTGAAACAATGACATTCTGGAGAAAAAAGTCGAGCTTCAGCATCGTAAATTCTTTACATTTACCCTTATCCGTACCTTTTTATATTACCCTTTCTGCTTGGTGAACACTAACGAATTAGCTTTACCTCGTGTACACGAAATTTAAGCCGGCTCTGTATTTTTCTTCTAAGGATACGTTCAACTTTCTTGATTAAAAGTTGTGATCAACAGAATTATAGAAAAAAGGCTCATACATATATTGACATCACGGATTTAAAAATAATACACACACAACGTTATTTATTCAATATTAATATTTATTGAACAATAATGTCAACTTGGCTTTATGATAATATCTCACATTCATTATCAAATTCAGTTGAAGAATCATTTTTTTTTTGTTAAAGATGTATATTTTTGAATAAAAAATTGTTCTGTTGAAAATTCGTTAAATTATGAGCGAAAAATAAATTTTTCAGCCGCAAATATATCTATTTTTAATTTTTAATGAAAATGTATCTCTTTCAGTTAGAAAATCAACTTCCTGGTTGAAATTTCAACTCTTTGGTTTAATGTTGGACTCTTTTTAAAAACCAATTTTTTTTTAATTTATCATTTTAGTTAAACATTCATCACTTTGGTTTAAAATGTAACTATTTTGCTGCAAGTTAAGAATTTATATGTTTGATTGAAAATTGTTCTTTTCTGCATGGGAATTAGTCTTTTTTGGTTCCGTTAAAAATTCTTTTTTTTTAACCAACTACTTGGTTTGAAGTTAATCTATTTTGTGGAAAATTAATTTTGTTGTTGATAATTGATAGTTTTCAGTCTTGAATTCAACTATTAAATTGAAAATTAATTTTTTGTTTTAAATTTACTTTCGAATTGACGATGCATACTTTTAGTTGAAAATTGAACTATTTGGTGAAAAAAAAAATTATAGTAATTGGTTCAAAATTAAACTATCCTTTTGAAAATTCAACAATTCTTTGAAAATTAGTATCTTTCTATAAAATTCAAGTAATTTATCTGAAAAGATATTGATTCCATTTTTGTTTAAAATATTCATCTATTTGGTAAAAAATGATTTTTTTTAATCCATCAAAATTATCGAAATCTTGAATTTTTTGGAATTTTGTGAAACATCCAAAACTCTATAAAATCCTTTTGAAGTACGTGAATTATTTTGGAATTGAATAATATCGCTTGCAATTTCTTCAAAAATGTTTGAAAATTTTTTGAAAAATTTTCTGAAATCAGATAAAAGACACTAGAATCTCATAAAATCCATCGAGATCTTAAAAATTTCCTGAAGTTTCTTGGAATCTTTTTGAATTCTATAATGATTTGAAGACCTATGAAGTCCTTCCAAATACATTTAATTCAAAATCTTGACGTGTTTTAACATTTCGATTTTTTTAATGTTTTTTTGCTATTTTAGTTAATCAGCGTGGAAATTTGAAAATATTTTTGAAATCAAAGTAGATTTTCCTGAAAGTTCAATCATGCTCATGTAATATAATTTTTGGAAAAAGAACCATTTTTTTAATTATTGTCATTGGGGGAAAAATTAGTACAAAAATGTACAAAAAACTAAATACTTTTTTACAGAAACCCAAAAATTAATTCAACACATTACAAAAAATATTAGAGAAAAATACAACTTTTGTCTATTATCAGGGCGAATTTTGAACTCTCTTGGCATATTGTTGTATTTTATTGCAGTTTTGATTTCATATAATTTTTTTTTTCAACCCTATTTTAATTTCTCTGAAATTTTGTATTGTATTGTGAAGATTTTTAATTTTCCAAATTAATTTCCGTAAAATTGAAAGGGTTTTTTATGACGTTAAACATCTAAATTGAAAATTTTCAAATACTGCAGTTTTATGAAACGTCTTGTACGTTCCTAATTTTCATCTACCAAACGACAAGCAGGCTAACCCAATTACCCCTGGGAGCAGCGAGCTTAGTCACCTTTTTTTGGAATAATTGCATTCGACAATACAAGCGTGCTAACCCACGTACCTCCTGAATCACCTAACCCCCCAGAAACGAATCCCACCACACCACAGGCAGGCTAACCCACCTATCCCTAGGAAGAGCGAGTTTAGTCGCCTATTTTTTGAGATAATTACATTCGACACCACAAGCATGCTAACCCACGTACCTCCTGGATCACCTAATTTTCGATGAAATTTTTACTCAATATCTCATTGAAATTAGAAATTTTTCTTATAGTTCAACGCTTTTTTTGTCCATTATTCTCAAAGTGAAAAAAAGAGATTGCGATCTTCAAAAACGGTTTTTTCAAATTTTTTGATAACAAACTTTGATAAATTGTCTTATTAATATTAATTGAAAATTCATGTCACAAATAATTTGCGTTTTTTACAACAAAAAAGGCAGTTTAATTGCAGTATCTTGTTGAAATTTTTAATTTTTCTTATAGTGCAACAGTTTGTTGTCAATTATTTTTAAAGTAAACAAAAAAGATTGCGAACTTTGAAAACAATTGTGATGAATCAAAAATGTGTTCAAACTTTTTGATAAGAACTTGATTAAATTATTATAATAATATTAAGTAAAAATTCATGTTACCAATGACTTGCGATTAAAAAAAAGAATTTAATTGCATATTTTCGATATTTTTTCTTATATAGTACAACACTTTTTCGACAATTATTTTCAAAGTGCACAGAAAAGATTGCGACATTTAAAAACAATAATTGTAACGACTTTAGATTATTTGACAATTTTTTTATAGCAACGTCAATAAATTGTTTTCAATATAATAGCTCTTTGCGTAACCAGAATTGCACCCAAAAACAACGCACTGGCCCTAGTACTAACCCACGTACCCCCTATTCACCTAACCTCTAGAAACGAATCCTACAAAACCACATGATGGCGGATTACTGTTGGTCCTTGAAGAGAGATACAGAAAGATACCATAAACGCCAATCAGTAGGAAGATCCTTTGAAAACAAATGCAGGAGATACTACAAAAAAAGAGAAGGTAAATAAACAGTGGTAAATAAATAAATGAATGAAAACAGGGTTTGGACTAAACTCGCTGTTCCCAGGGGTACGTGGGTTAGCTTGCTTGTGGTTTGGTAGAGTTCATTTCTAGGTATTGCGTGATTCAGGGGGTACGTGGGTTAGCACGCTTGTGGTGTCGAATGTAATTATTTTTAAAAAAATAGGCCAATAAACTTGCTGTTTTCAGACGTAGGTGGATTAGCCTGCTTGTCTGATATTGAAAAAAATAACAGCTAGTTTTATTTAATTGAATTTCATTTAATTTTGCACATTTTTCTATTTGTCCATCAGTGGTATATTTTACATGATTAATGAAAAGATTACAAGGCAGTAACGAATTTAACGTGAGGAAATTGCAGGGAAGAAAATCGATGATTTAAATTTCCTTTGCAAGCATTATCAAGTTTTGAAGTAGCGGATAGCGATCAAAAGTTTAATGTCAACTTGTTTCAGTGGTAAACTTTTCAACGATGGAAGCTGTCGTGCTGCGGCAAAGTTTCGCTGTCGAAGTCCTGTACCAGGCAGCACAATGCATTGTTTTCTTCGCAATGTAATATTTCATTATTATAATATTTCCTTCACATAAGTACTACACTACTCAATTTCAAAACAATAGGATGAAGAACAATGAATCATGATAATTCAAAATATTTATATTGAAAATTTAACGCCTCCAGTCATCAATCTATTTATTATTTTGAACTAGAAACATAATTATCCATCGCGTGATGCAATACAAAAATTTTGAGTAACTGTTTTCTTAAAATTTTCCCACGGGTCTGTATTATCGTTGAAGAATAACAGAAAATTTTAACGTCTTTTTCAGACTAGATGAAGCTATAATATAATATAATATAATATAATATACATAAATACTGAAAGGTTAAGAAGAATGTAAAAAAAATGTAACTTAAAATTGATATTTCAGTGAAAAAAATTTGTATTCAGAATAAAATACAGTTAAACGCATCGAAAACGATGGATTTTCAAGAAAATAGTTAGAAACTCAACTGAAAAAAATCACTCTCAACCAGCTGGATTTTTGACAAAACAAAAAATAAAGATTTTACGGAGAGAACAAATTTTTTACAAAATAATTTCATTTATAACAAAACAGATGAATTTCCTACCAAAAAGATCAATTTTTTACCAAAAAGAGACAGATATATAAATAATACTTCAAAATTTAATAAAGTAACTGAATTTTTCAGTGAAAATGTAGGATTTTCTACGAAGAATTTTCATTATTCGCCAAAAGAAGAAATTTTTAACAAACTACATGAATTTTAATTGAAATAGTTACACTTTCAATGAAAAAAATAAATTCGTAATTGAAATGAACAATCTGTATAAAAAAAGATGAATTCTGAAAAAGAAATTTAGTATTTAATATTTAAATCAATATTAATTTAAGATTTTCAATCAAAAACAGTCGAATTCATCTAAGAAAAAAATTTAAAAAAAAAAAAATACAATCCTTAACAAACTCAGAATAATTTTAAACCAAAAGGCTCAATTTTTAATCAAAAAGATGAATTTTTAACCAAGAAGATTAATTTTCTGCTGAAAAAGACGATTTTCAACCAAATGTATAAATTTTCATATAAATATTTATTTTTTTAATCGAAGGGATAAAATTTCAACAAAATAGTTAAATCTTCAACTAAAAAATATTCTGTTTCAACCAGTTGCATTTCAAGGAAAGCAAAAAATGAAAATTTCACCAAAAGTTGAATTTCCAACCAAAAAAAAAATAAATTTTCTGAAGAGAAAATTAATTTTCTATAAGAAAAAGGCGAATTTTCAACGAACTATTTGAATCGTTGAATTTTCAACTGGAAAATATGAATTTTCACCTAGAAGATTAATTCTTTGCCAAAAGAGATAATTTTTTAACAAAATACATAAATTTTCATTGAAATCATTTTATTTTCAATGAAAAAAATAATTGTTTAACTAAAATTCTGAATTTTCAACCATGAAGTGAATTTTCAAATAAGTCTTTCAACTTCTAACCAAGTAATCAAATTTTAAAACGAAAAATATGAATTCTCAACAACAACAAAATAAAATAATTCATATTCCAGCTGAACAAGATTTTGATTAAAAAAGAATTGCATTCATGTAAAAAATATTTTTTAAAATGTTCAAATTAAAAAAAATTTGTAGATATTTCTGAATCTTTTAAAGCTTCCAAATCTTTTGAATATGTTCTGAATTGATTCAAATGTTTTGCATTTTTTTCTTAATTCTGCAAAATTACCTAAAATCATTCAGATTTTTTTTTGGGCAATTTTTGGAATCTTTCAAAATGTTTTTCATTCTTCTCATCCATTATCCTAATATTGATTCTTAAAAATAAAAAATCAATTTAAATTTTCTCAAGAATCATACAAAAATTTTTTTGTATTCTTGAGAAATTGAAACATTTTTTTGAAAAAGAAAAATCCTTTGAAAATCATTGAAAAGATTTTTTCTTCGAAATCTTAAAAAATCGATATTTCGTTCATAAAAATTTGAAAAATTCTCAAGAACGAATATTTTTTTTAAACTTTTCAAAACTTTTAAAACTTCTGAAAACCTTCGAACATAATTCCAGTTTGCTAAAAAATTCGAAAATACCACAAAATTGTAAAAAATTATCTTAACATTTTTTAGATTCTTTTTCGACTTTTTTAGAAATATTCAAAACTTTTTGAAACAATATTTTTTCCAAATGTATTCAAGAATCTACAATTTGTTTCAAATTTTGCATTATTCTTGGAATTTTTCCAAAATTTGTAACTATCTCTTAAGCTTATATCAATTTTTCTAAAATGTTGTATTCTTGAAAAATCGAAACTTTTTTTCGAAAATAAAAAATCTTTTGAAAATCTTTGAAAAGATTTTTTCTTCGATCTCTTAAAAAATCTATATTTCGTTCAAAAAAATTTGAAACATTCTCAACAACGAAAATGTTTTTGGAACTTTTCAAAACTTTTGAAATTTCTGAAAACCTTCGACATAATTCCAGTTTGCTAAAAAATTTAAAATACTGCAAAATTGCAAAAAATTGCCTTCAAATCTTCTAGATTCTTTTTCGACTTTTTTAGAGATTTTTAAAATGTTTTGAAACAAAATTTTTTCCAATATCTTCAAAAATCTACATTTTGTTTCAAATGTTTTGAAATCTTTTCAAATTTTGCATTATTCTTGGAATTTTTCCAAAATTTGTAACTATCTCTTAAGCTTATATCAATTTTCTAAAATTTTATATTCTTGAAAAATCGAAACTTTTTTTCGAAAATAAAAAATCTTTTGAAAATCCTTGACAAGATTTTTTCTTCGATCTCTCAAAAAATCTATATTTCGTTCAAAAAAATTTGAAAAATTTTCAAGAACGTAAATTTTTTTGAAACTTTTAAAACTTCCGGAAACCTTCGAAAATAATTCCAGTTTGCTAAAAAATTCGAAAATAACACAAAATTGTAAAAAAATTTCCTTAAAATCTTTTAGATTCTTTTTCGACTTTTTTTAGAAATTTTCAGAACGTTTTGAAACAATATTTTGTTCAATATCTTTAAAAATCTACATGTTGTTTAAAATATTTTGAAATCTTTTCAAATTTTACAGTATTCTTGAAATTTTTCCAAAACCTGTAACTATCTCTTGAGCTTATAGCAATTTTTCTGAAATTTTTCATTCTTGAAAAATTGACACTTTTTTTTGAAAATAACAAAATCTTTCGAAAATCCTCGAAAAGTTTATTTTTTTGAAATCTTAAAAAATATATATTTCGTTAGAAAAATTTCGAAACTTTCTCAAAAACGAAAAATTTTTCAAACCTTAACAAAACTCATTGGTTCTCACCTTGCTACACTGGCGGGGTTTAATGAATTCATACGAGAAAATTGAGAAAAGGGAGGAGACATAAGGGGGGGGGGCATACATGTTATATTAATGTAGAATTTCCATGTAGCTCATGGAAGCAAAATGTTCGTTTCGCAACAACGCTCCGACTTATGTCGCTGATCAATCTCTATAGCAATCACCCCAGGCGAAGAGCTTCACAAAGTCACAATATGTCGTAGATTAAAAATTACATCCATATAGTGGGATAAAAGTGTCTGTTTTAATTAGGTCCACTAAGTAGTGCTCTCAACAAGAGCCTATTAGTCTCATTCTACTTTTTGATATGAAAAAAAATAATATTGAAACCGAATAGCATTTTGAAGTAAAAGAATTATCAGTGAAAGCAAATTCGTGCCACATTCGTTTCCATCTAGTTTATAGTGGAACCAGATGGTTGTATTGGACACATCCATTTCCATTGCTTTCAGCCTCGTTCATTTGTCACATTGTCCATCAAAATTTCCACGTTTAACAGCGAGAAATTGATCTTCCACTACGATATAGAAAACTATAATATGTTATTCCATTTCTGCTGTTTGATGTTGACATTTGGAAGAGTTACATTCTATGGATGGACATTGATAAATATAAAATACATCACTGGTCAGAATAATCAGGTCACGCATTCACTCTTCATAAATCCATACAAAATTTATTGTGAAACATATCGAATGAAAGATAAATATATGCATGTGAGGATTCACAGTAGTTTTAGAGGGTAGGGAAAAGTAATGAACTTTTCTCTCCTCAACTCTTTTTTTTCCTCCTCTACATCCCAACTAACATTCTTGACACTTCTCACTTCTCCTAATTTCGACCTTCTCACTTTCCTTCTCCTTCCTCTACTTCCCCTCCACTCACAACACTCACTTACAGTCCTTTCTCCTACTTCCTAACTCCTCACATCCCAGACTTCCAATATAATTAACTTCCCCACTTTTCCTTTCTCTAATTCCCACATCTCACTACCATACTTCTCCTACTTCTCCTTCTCTCCCTTCCCTTACTTCTTTCGCATCGACATTTCCTCTCCTCAAGGCCTCTACTTTCATTTCTCACGCATCCCACCCCCTAAATTTCTCAGCCCTTACCTTCTCTTACGTCTTCCTCCTCTGCATGTGAATCTCTCACATTCTTCACATCCCTCACTTCTCCTTCTTATCCCTTTCCTACTTTCCTTACCTCTCCTTTCACTACTTCTCCTTTTTCTACAACTCTTACTTATACTCTTACTTATAACTCTTACTTATTCTTACTTACTCTTACTTATACTCACTTCTTCTACTTCTCAACCCCTTACATCCCACACTTACAATCTCATCACGTCCCTTATTTCTTCATCCTCTACTTTTTCTCATGCCAATCACATACTTCTCCTTCTCTCCCTTCCCTTACTTCTTTCGCATCGACATTTCCTCTCCTCAAGGCCTCTACTTTCATTTCTCACGCATCCCACCCCCTAAATTTCTCACCCCTTGCCTTCTCTTACTTCTTCCTCCTCTGCATCTAAACCCCTTACATTCTTTACATCCCTCTTCTCTGCTTTCTACTCCCTCATTTCCCTTACATCTCCTTTCACCACTTTTCCTTTCTCTACTTCCCCTCCCCTCACATCGCTCACTTACACTCGCTTCACTTAATTCAAAACCCCTTACATCCGACACCTACAATATAATCACGTCCCTTATTTCTTCATCCTATAATTTTTTAAATTCCAATCACACGCTTCTTCTACTTCTCCTCCTTTCCTTTCGCTCACTGTTTTCTCACCTAGTTTCCCTCTCCTTAATTATCCCACATTCATTCCCCATCCCTCTTCTGCATCTAAACCCCTCACATTCTTTCCATTCCTCATTTCTCCTACTTTCTACTCCCTCACTTTCCTTACTTCTCCTTTCAACACTTTTTCCTTCTCTGCTTCACCTTCTCTCACATCTCTCACACTCGTTTCACTTCCTTCCAAAACCCTCACATCCCACACTTCAAATCCCATCACTTCTCTTATTTCTCTATCCTCTACTTTTCCTAATTCCACTACCATACTTTTTCTACTTCTCCCCTCCCTTCCCCTACCTCTCTCTGATCCATATGAATTTCATTAACAAGAATTATGTAGATCGGAATAAAGCGTAAAAATGAATAGAGAAAGAAATTT
>CAKNXH010000124.1:25718-49677 GCA_932178445.1 Andricus quercusramuli
AACATTTTTGGAAGACAATGAATCTTCCTGGTTAAAAATTCTATTTTTTGGTTGAAAATTCAACTCTTTGGTATAATGTTCAAAACTTTTCTTAAAAGTGAATTTTTTTCAAGATGAATAATTTCAGTTGAAAATTTTTCTTTCTGGTTTCAAACTGAACTGTTTTGCTAAATGTTCGTTTTTTTTCTTGAAAATTAATTTTCTTGAACTGAAAGTGTACCTATTTCACTTTTAGTTGAGAATTGATATTTTTAATTGAAAAGTTATATTTTTATTTGAAAATTGATCATTTCTGGTTGAAAAATCGTCTTTTTGATAGAAAAGTAATATTCCTGGTTAAAATTTCAACAATGTTGGATCAAAGTGAAACTCCTTGGTTGAAAATTTATCTGCTTTGTATGTAAATTCGAATATTTTTAAAAATTCGTCTTTTTTGATTGAATGGACCTGCTTTGTATTTGAAATTTAAATTCTTTTTATTCCGAATATGAACTATCACTGAGAATTCATTTTTGTTTTGTTAAAGACTCCACTACTAGGCTCAGAGTTAAGCTCATTTGCAAAAAAATTAATTTTTGTTGGTTCAAAATGCATCTATCTGCTTGATTATTAATTTTTTTTTTTCAGTATTTGAATTTATATATATATATATATATATATTATATATTATTATTTTATGTTATTATATTATATTATATTATATATATATATATATATATAAATTTATCTCGACCACTAAAATTCAAAGTTTTCTGAAACGGTTCTTGTTTTAGAAATATTTTGTCAATCATGACTAACCTACGATTTTCATTATAAAGCGTTACAACTGCCCATTGTCAGATATAAATAGAGTTGTTTAAAAATTAATTTTCAAACTGAAAAAGTAGATTATTCTGATCTGAAGTTTATGAAAATAATAATATGCAATGCATGGTTTGATATCCCGGGCTTCACTGTGATGTTAAACTGAGAGACAATTGACATTTTAGAGGAAAATTTTGTGGTCCAGCACATAATGGTTGTAACCTAAAAAAAATGTGGACTTGCGTATAAATTCAAGTAGCCGGATAAATTGACCGATTTTCAAGCCCAGAAATAGATTTCTCAATTTGAAAAGTAATTTACCGGGGCATTTTCAAAGTTGGAACTTCGAAAAACCATTTTTCTACAGAAACGCCTTCAAACTGGGACAAGCTTCTTCAAGTTTTTGCATCGTAGTTCTTTTTGGTAGAATTTATGAAGCATTCTCCTACTTTTTTGTTTCTACTCGTATCAAAATAATTGAAATTGGGTCTGAATGTATAAACAATATTTCAAAGACAGTGGAAATTTAAAATAATTGGAAAATAAAGGCCATATCCCACTGCTTTTGAGTACCCCTTTCTTATGAAATTGTCAAGATTGTCCTACTGAAGAAGGAGCCCCTTTGCTCACTGGTTACCGCTAAGAATGGCTTTGCTCTCTGACACTCGTCTTCCTTCTTGCTCCCATTTCCGGTCTCCTTCACATCCTCGCTTCTCCTTCCAATTCTCCAAGCGCACCCTTTTCTTCCTGGTTATCTAGCTGCTTCAGCGCAAAGAGATTCATTTAGTATTTATTAAATTTCATAAAGCATCCTGGCAGACAACGGCTGTATTTTCCATTTTCTCGGCAGAAGAGGGCAAGAGAATAGTGTCGTGGGAAATGGAGAACGTGGAAAATGAGTATAGCGAAGAGAGCAGCTAAGGAAAGAAATGGGGGTTGAGCAGAAAAGAGGAGGGTGGTTTCCAGCGGGCAAGTGAGGTGTCACCATCCACTGGCCTGTTTTACATTTAAAGGTTCTCTCACACATATATACGTGTCTGTATATTCATCTGGTTCGTGTGTGTGTGACACCCACACGCATGTGAATCCGCAGCTCCTCTTGGAATGGAGTATCTGCAAACAAGCGTCGAATGCGTCTAGGTGGTAAAAAGTTTGTTTTCGAGCGCCAGAGAATTTCCATTGAAAATGCAGATTGGCACTTGAACCCTTTTTTTCTCACTTCAGTGAGAGCAAAATGGCATTGAATATTCCAAGTGCTTTAAATAAATAGGGATGGTATAACGATTAACATTTTATTTGTTGCAGGAAGCTTTTCCCAATTTTGAGGTATCACTTTTGAAACAATGATGTTATTTTGTTGACCCGAAGATTGACTAATTTTTTTATGTTACACATTAAATTTTGTGGATGATTGGTTTATTATTCATTATTTGGAACAATATGTTTTTCATTTTTCATTTTCCCATTTTTCTTTTCCCCTTTATCCTTTTTCGAAGAATTACTTTTTTCTACCTTTTTCTAAATTTTCGCTATCTTGTTGAAAATTCGACTCTTTTGTTGAACATTTTTTTCAACAGAAAATTCGTTTCTAGGTTTGAAAATTCATCTTTACGGTTGAAAATTTATTTTCTTAAACTTCAATTATTTGATTGAAAATTAAACTTTTTGTAGCTGACTCTTTGTGTTTGAATACTTCATTATGTGGTTTAAAATTGAATTATATCATCAAAAAATGATCTTTTCGAAACGAAAATGTAAACTGTCTTGTTGAAAAATTATCCTTTTTGGATAGAAAATTGGTCTTTTTTGATTGAAAATCAATCAGTTTTAGTGAAAAAATGTGTCTTTCTTGTATGTAAATTCATCTTTCTAGTTTGAACTTCAAATGTTTGGTAAAAAATTCAACCATTTGGCTAAAAATTTATAATTGAAAGTGAAAAATTGAACTGTTTGATCAAATCCAATTATTTTGTTGGAAATTTAATTATTTTTCTATAAATTCAATTATTTTGCTAAAAAAGAATCTGATTTGGTTGAAAATTTGACCTACTTGGTTTAAATTTTTTGTTAAGAATAATTTTTTAACTGACGATTTAAGCATTTCATTTTCTGTCAAAAATCGATCTTTTTTAGTTGAATATGTTAAATTTCTATGTGAAAATTGATGTTTTTTGTTGAAAAATAGTTTTTTGGCATAAAATCAATCTTCTTGATTCAAATTCCGCATTTTGTTGGTTAAAAATGCAATTTTTTTTTTAATTCAACCGGTTTGTTGAAAATTAATGTTCGTTTTGTTTTAAATTCAACACTCAAGTTCATAATTAATCTTTTCAATGAAAACTCCGTTTTTTTTTTGTTTGTTGAAAATTAAATTTTTAAACGTAAAATTTCCTTGTTTTATTTTTGGTTGAAAATTGCACTATTTGGATGGAAATTCATTTAATTCGCTGAAAATTCGTCTTTTTGGTAGAACTTCAATTTCTCGGCCGAAAATGTATCTTTCTTGGTTGAAAATGTTTATTTCAAATTAAATCTCACCCGTTTTCTGGAAAGCTCATCTTGTTAGCGTGAACATTCAACTATTTTTCTGAACATACAACTGTTTTTTATTGATCTTCCTTGTTTGAAAATTTTTATTTCTTCATAGAATGTTGTATTTCTTGATTGAAAATTCATCTTTTTTGGTTGTGCTCCAACTGTTTTGTTGAAGCTTTAACTATATGTTTTGTGTTTGAAGTTTAATATTTTTTGTTTCAAATTTCAGTCATTTCGTAAAAAATTCATCTTTCTAGGCTCAATATTCAACTATTTGGGGCAATTCAATTAATTTCTTGAATTTTTTTTTCCGAAATAAAAACATTGACACTGCTTCTCTATAGTAAAAAAATTACATAAAATTCCATTGAATTAACATTTTATTGAGGAAATGACCCTGAGCCACCTTTAAACGTCATTATAAAAAAATCTGAAGAAGATCTGAGTCGAATATTGACTTGAATATGGGTCGTTTTTGCACTGAAAAGGCCTTGAGCGACCTTCGAATGTTATTTTGAAAATCTAAAAAAAATTTGAATTTAATACTGAACTGTGCAGAACACATTTTATGGGCGCGAAAAATTAATAATCCATAAATACCGTCGATTGAACCAGGAATAGACATTTTTGTCCTGGAATGGCCTTGAGTGACCTTTGAATGTTATTGCAAAAATCTGAAAAAAATCTGAGTGTAACCTTGAATTGTGAAGAACAAAATTCATGCGCACCAGAAATGTATAATCAATAAATAGTGACAATTTAATTAAAAATGACGATTTTTCGTCTAAAACGACCTTGAGTGACCTTTGAATGTTATCTTGAAAATCTGGAAAAAATATGAGTGGAGTATTGGAATTGTTAAGAGCACAATTTGTTCGCATCAGAAATGAATAATCAATCGATAGTGTCAATTTAATTAGGAATAGCCATTTTTACCCTGAAATAACCTTGAACGACCTTAAAATGTTATTGTGAAATTCCAAAGAATATCTGAGTACAGTAGTGGATTCCAAACATCACAATTCATACAAACCAGAAATGAATAATTACAAAACAGTGTCAATTCAATCAAGAATAGCCAATTTCGCAATAAAATGGCCTTGAGCGACCTTTAAATGTTATTTTAAAAATCTGGAAAAAATCTTTAATGCAATATTGAATTGTGAAGAACAAAATTCATGCAGGCAGATGTAAATAATCATTGAATAGGTCAATCTAATTAGATACAGCCATTTTTGCCATGAAATGACCTTGAGCGACCTTTCAATGTCATTGTTGAAATTTGAAGAAGATCTGAGTGGAATTGATGTGTGAAAAAAATTCATACGCATTAGAAATGAATAATCAAAAAATTAAACCAATTTAATTAGGGAGGGCCATTTTTGGTCTGAAATGGCCTTGAGCGACCTTTGAAAGTTATTGTAAAAATCTGGAAAAATTCTTAAGTGCAATAGTGAATTGTGAAGAACAACATTCATGATAGCAAGAAATAAATAATCAATGAACAGCGTCAGTTCGATTAGGAATAACCATTTTTCCCTGAAACGACCTTGAGCGACCTTTCAATGTTATTGTAAAAATCTGAAAAAAAATCTAAGTGCAATATTGACTTTTGAGGGATAAAAATCATACGCATCAGAAATGATTGATAAACAATTAGCGTCAATTTAATGAGGAATAATTATTTTTGACCTCAAATGGCCTTGAGCGACCTTTGAATGTCACTGCAAAAATTTGAAAAGATCTGAGTGCAATATTGCACTGTGAAGAACGGAATTCGTGCGCGCCAGAAATAAATAATCAATAAATAGCGGCAATTAAATTAAGAATTGCCATTCTTGTACTCAAATGGCCTTGAGCGACCTCTAAATGTTATTGTAAATATCTGAAAAAATCTGAAAAAATCTGACTGCAATATTGAATTGCAAAGAACACAATTCATATGCTCCACAAATGAATAATCAATAAATTGCGTCAGATTTATTGGGAATATCCATTTTTGCACTAAAATGGTCTTGTGCGACCTTTTAATGTTATTGTAAAAATCTGGAAAAACCTTATGTGAAATATTGAATGGTGAAGAACACAATTCATGCGCGAAAGAAATAAATAATCGATAAGTAGCGTCAATATAATTAGGAATAGCAATTTTTTCCCTGGAATGGCCTTGGGTGACCTTTGAATGTTATTGCAAAAATCTGAAAAAAAAAATCTGAGTGCATCATTAAACTGTGGAGAACAAAATTCAGGCGCGTCAGAAATGAATAATCATTAAATAGCTTCAATTTAAATAGGAATGGCAATTTTTCCTCAAAAATAGCTTTGAGCGACTCATGAATGTTATTTCAATAATCTGAAAACAAATCTGGAAGCAATATTGGATGGCAAAGAAAAAAATTCATGCGCACCAGAAATAATTAATAAAAAAATATCGTCAATATAATTGACAATCACTATTTTTGCCCTCAAATGGCCTTGAGTGACCTTTGCATGTTATCGTCAGAATTTGAAAAAAAAATCTGAGTGCAATAGTGGATTCCAAAGAATACAATTCATATGCACCAGAAATAAATAATCAATAAATCGCGGAAATTGAATTAAGAATGGCCATTCTTGCACTAAGATGGCCTTGAGCGACCTTTGCATGTTATTGTAAAATCTGGAAAAAATGTAAGTGCAATATTGACTTTTGAGGAACAAAATCCATACGCGTCAGAAATAATTGATAAGCAATTAGCGTCAATTTAATTAGGAATAACTATTTTTGCTCTCAAATGGCCTTGAGCGACCTTTGAATGTTATTGTAAAAATGTAAAAAAAATTTAAGGTCAATATTGAATTGTAAAGAACACAATTGATGTGTGCCAGAAGTAAATAATCAATAAATAACATCAATTTGATTAGGAATAGCCATCTCCGCACTAAAATTCATATGCGTCAGAATTGAATAATCAAGGAATGAAGTCCATTTAATTGGGAATGGCCACTTTTGTCCTCAAATGGCCTTGAGCGACCTTTGAATGTTATTGTAAAAATCTGAAAAAAATCTAAGTGCAATAATAAATTGTGAAGAACACATTTTATACGCGCTAGAAATTAATAATCAATGAATAGCGTCAATTTAATTAGGAATTACAATTTTTCCTCTTAAATGGCCTTGAGTGACCTTGGAATGTTATTGCAGAAATCTGAAAAAAATCTGAGTGCAATATTGAATTGTAAAGAACACAATAAATGAATAGTCATCAAATAGGGTCAATCCAATTAGAAGTAGCCATTTTTGCCCTGAAATGACCTTGTGCGACCTTTGCATGTTATTGTAAAAATTTGAAGGAAATCTGAGTAGAATATTGACATGCAGTAAAAAAATTCATATGCGTCAGAATTGAATAATCAAGGAATAAAGTCCATTTAATTGGTAATGGCCACTTTTGCCCTCAAATGGCCTTGAGCGACCTTTGAATGTTATCGTAAAAATCTGGAAAAATTGTAAAGTGCAATATTTAATTGTGAAGAACACAATTCTTGATAGCCATAAATAAATAATCATTAAATAGCCTCAATTTGATTAGGAATAGTCATTTTCCCCTAAAATGACCTTGAGCGACCTTTGAATGTTATTGTAAAAGTCTCAAAAAAATGTAAGTGCAATAATAATTTGTGAAGAACATATTTTATAAGCGCCAGAAATTAATAATCAATAAATAGCGTCCATTCAATTAGGAATTGCAATTTTTCGTCTTAAATGGCCTTGAGTGACCTTGGAATGTTATTGCAGAAATCTGAAAAAAATCTGAGTGCAATATTGAATTTTAAAGAACACAATAAATGAATAGTCATCAAATAGGGTCAATCCAATTAGAAGTAGCCATTTTTGCCCTGAAATGACCTTGTGCGACCTTTGCATGTTATTGTAAAAATCTGAAGGAAATCTGAGTGGAATATTGACTTGCAATAAAAAAAAGTCATAAGCGTCAGAATTCAATAATCAAGGATAAAGTCCATGTAATTGGGAATGGCCACTTTTTCCCTTAAATGGCCTTGAGCGACCTTTGAATGTTATTGTAAGAATCTGAAGAAAAAAAATCTAAGTGCAATATTGACTTTTGAGGGACAACATTCATACGCGTCAGAAATGATTGATGAACAATTAGCGTCAATTTAGTTAGGAATAACTATTCTTGACCTTAAATGGCCTTGAGCGACCTTTGAATGTTATTGTAAATATCTTGAAAAATTGTTGAGTGCAATATTGAATTGTGAAGAACAAAATTCATGATAGCCATAAATAAATAATCATTAAATAGCCTCAATTTAATAAGGAATAACTATTTTTGCCCTCAAATGGCCTTGAGTGACCTTGGAATGTTATTGCAGAAATCTGAAAAAAATCTGAGTGCAATATTGAATTGTAAAGAACACAATAAATGAATAGTCATCAAATAGGGTCAATCCAATCAGAAGTAGCCATTTTTGCCCTGAAATGACCTTGAGCGACCTTTGAATTTTATTGGAAAAATCTGGAAAAATTGTAAAGTGCAATATTGAATTGTGAAGAACAAAATTCTTGATAGCCATAAATAAACAATGATTAAATAGCCTCAATTTGATCAGGAATAGCCATTTTTCCCTGAAATGACCTTGAGCGACCCTTGAATGTTATTGTAAAAATCTGAAAAAATCTAAGTGCAATAATAAATTGTGAAGAACACATTTTATACCCGCCAGAAATTAATAATCAATAAATAGCGTCCATTTAATTAGGAATGACAATTTTCCCGCTAAAATGGCCTTGAGTTACCTTAGAATGTTATTGTAGAAATCTGAAAAAAATCTGAGTTCAATATTGGATTGTACAGAACACAATTCAGGTGCGCCAGGAGTGAATAATCGATAAATAACATCAATTTAATTGAGAATGTCCATTTTCGCTCTAAAATGGCCTCGAGCGACCTTCGAATGTTATTGTAAAAATCTGAAAAATCTGAGTGCAATATTGAATTGTGAAGAACAAAATTCTTGATATCCATAAATAAATAATCATTAAATAGCCTTAATTTGATTAGGAATAGCCATTTTTCCCTGAAATGACCTTGAGCGACCTTTGAATGTTATTGTAAAAGTCTCAAAAAAATGTAAGTGCAATAATAATTTGTGAAGAACATATTTTATAAGCGCCAGAAATTAATAATCAATAAATAACATCAATTTAATTGAGAATATCCATTTTCGCTCTAAAATGGCCTCGAGCGACCTTCGAATGTTTTTGTAAAAATCTGAAAGAATCTGATTGCGATATTGAATTGTAAAGAACGGGATATATGCGCGCCAGAAATGAATAATCAATAAATAGCTGCAATTAAATTAAGAATGGAATTTCTTTCACTCAAATGGCCTTGAGCGACCTTGGAATGTTATTGTGAAAATCTGGGAAAATTCTAAATGCAATATTGAATTGTGGAGAACAATATTCTTGCTCGCCAGAAATAGATAATTAATAAATAGCGTCAATTTAATTAGAAGTAGCCATTTCTAGCCTGAAATGACCTTGGGCGACCTTCGAATGTTATTGTAAAAATCTGAAAAAAATCTGAGGGCAATACTGAATTGTTAAGGTTCAGTTTATTTCTGGGATAACGATGTTTCGTAACAAAATGTCGTTCCTCATGGTGCATATAGGAAAATAGAGACATATGCAAACTTCGTTTTTGTGTCCCATATTCTTTATTCTTTTTCCACTTCCAGCGAGGCTCACGCAGAACCCTGTAACGAGAAGACAACGTCGTTTGAAGTGACAACTAGGCAGTGAGAAAATCCGTGTTATCATAGGAGAAACAAAGTTTTCTCGACTTTCGTCGCTCTGAAAACAAGTTTTGACCGTGGAATCTAATTTTACATACGCGACATATTCATTATGTTTTATTTTACACTGCTCATGAAATTGCACAAGTTTCTATTTTTTATTTTTGTAGTCTGAATGAAATAACTCAAAGAAATACGAATAGTAATAACAGTAGTAATGAAAGGACGAGAAGGAAAATGAAGTTGGAGATAATGGAAATATGTATATGAGAGGTAATGGAAATTGTGGTCTGGTTAGACTTTTTGTAAGCCTTTTTAATTTGTGAATGTGGAAAAAATTACAAAATTAATTAATTTTGTTTGATATAGGTTAAAATTCAAAAATTTTAAATTAGATTAAAATCAAATTCAGAATCCTATTTAACGTCCAATACTCTAGTTAATGTGTACACTTTCTGAAAATCAAACTAGAATCCAACGATCAAATTTGCTCTTATTGCAGTTCCTAAAAAACAAAAAAAGAAAAGCTGATTGAAAATTTATCTTCTTGGTTACAAATTTAACTGTTGGGTTGAAGAATCATTTTTTTTGTCAAACATTTTTTTGATGTACATTAGGTTTTTTAGCAGGAAATTGAACTGTTTCATAATTAGAAGAAAATATATGTTTTTAGTTCAATTTTTAACGGTTCAATTTATAATTTATCTCTTTAAAGTCAAAAGGTAATTGATTTGTTTGGAAATTAATTTTTGGTTGAAAACATATTTACTTAGTGATCCTACTGAACCTCTTTGATAAGAATTAATTTTTTTGTTGTTGAAAATTCTACTATTTTGTTGAATATTGATTCTAATATCCCAGGGCTTACCGTGGTGTGAAACTAAGAGACAATTGTCATTTTAGAGAAAAATTTGGTGGGCTAGCACACAAAAGTTGTAATCTAAAAATATGTGGTGGTCCTCATGAAAAGGGACCATATCACTTGTGTGGATAAATTTACAGATTTTCACAGCCAAGACGAACCGATTACTTTCAAAAATGATTCTCCGGGACATTTTTGAAATCGGAACTTCAAAAAACTGCTTTTTGAGAATAATCTTTTTATATTAAATACTAGTTTCTACCATGCCTGAAATATTTTTTCTCCTCTCAACTGTCAGTATTTGCATCAGTGAGAAATGGGTCACTGAATCAAATAACTAAGGATCTTCACAGAACAACAGAGAAATGAACTGTCCCCAATATCCAGAATATCCTGAATTTCTTGAATTTCCGGAATTCCCTGAACCTGAAAGGAATATTTTCTGACTTGGCAAGCTGGAGATTTCTTCTTTTTGTAAAATTTAAATTTTCAACACCCTTCGAGAGAGATTGCATTCCCAGGACATCGAAACGAACCACTGTACAGGATCAAGATATCTGCACTTTACAAATCGAACCATTGCTCGATCCCCCTTCTTTCTAGCAAGTTTGTTGTGGCTGAACAGTGAGCAGCTTACGAATACAGTGCAAATCCGATCAATCGGTGGTGGTATTGCCAAAACGTGATAAATCCCCATGAAAGTTTCTTCGCATGAAGCTAGGTTGAGTTTGTGCAAAAGGGCTGACAAAGTACAAATGAAACAGCTCTCGACAGGGATGGGCGATCTCGAGTCGATTATCATTTATGATTAGTTGACCAAATTTTCATAGATTTCAAGTAGTCCTTAACGATTTTATGGGAATTCGTGAGATTTTCGGAAGTTTCAAGGGATTTCCGGGTTTCGCAAAATTCGAAGGGATTTTAATGGATTGCAATGGGTTCCAAATGATTTGCAAAAATTCCAAAGAGTTTGGACGATTTTAAAAGCTTGTGGAAGATTCCGAAGGATCTCCAAAGTTTTACCGGAATTTTGGAAGATTTCAGGGTAATTTACAAGATTGCAATGGCTTCCAATGAATTTCTGAATTTGTTTTATAGCATTTTGACAGATTTCAAGAGGTTGTGAAAGATTCACAAGGATTTTAGAAGATTTTCTTAAATTTTCAAAATTTTTCAGAGCATTGTAGTGGATTTCAAAGGGTTTTATTGGATTAAAAGATTTTAAGGTGTTCCTCAAGATGTTAGCGGATTTAACGGGATCGCAAGAAACGTTGCAGGACGTTGAGCACTTTTGGACTATTTCAACGAATTTATGAGAATTGCAATATTTTGCCGGTTAAAACTAAACTCCGACTTCCAACAAAATGTTTAAGGACTGTCACTCGATATATATGAATAGAGTATTCTAAAAAATAATTTTGGATCCGCAAAAAAGAATCATTCAGTCCCAAAGTGAATAATTAAAATGATATACTGCGATCTGTTATCCCGGAGCTTACTGTGATGCCAAACTGAGAGACCATTGTCATTTTAGAGGAAAATTTTGTAGTCGAGCACACAAATGTTGTAACCTAAAAATGCTTTAAGGAATGCTTAAAAGTGATTCTAAGAGGTTCTAAAGAATATCCAAGGTTTTCTATAGGTTTCAAAGAGTCCTAAAAGATTTCCAAAATTCTTTAAAAACTAGGGTCGTTACATGATTTAGAACATGATCTAAATATGAGCTAACTTCCAAACCTCAATTTGGCAAATTCGAAAGAGTTGACAGATTTCTCGGCCCATAATGAAATTCGAAAATAGAGACCCTACAAAAATGTGTTGCTTCATAGTCGAAACAGTAATCCGTTTCTATATTTTCAGTTGAACTTGAACTTTGAGAATCAATTTTTGTGAATCGATTCTGTTCTTTCGAGAGTTTGCCTTTCCTTGGGGAAGTGCAAATGAACCAACTTTCGATGGACGCGGGAGCCGAGAGAATTCCGACAGAGATGGGAGAAAGTGTGAGGAATTTGGGGAAGAGAGAAGGGAACAAAGTGGAGGGTTAAAATAGAGTCACTGACTAAAGTTTTCGCGACTCACGTCAGCCTAACTCAACTCTATTCCCAGTTTCAGCATTGCATCCGTAACCTACCCCCTTCATTCATCCTACCTCCTCCACTTATTCTACCCCCTTCATCCACCCTAAAACCTTCACCCACCTTACTCACTTCACCCACCTTACCCCCTTCACCCACCTTACCCCCTTCACCAGTCCAACAACCTTCAGCCACCTCACCCCCTTCACCAGTCCTACCGCCCTCATCCATCCTTCCTCCTTCACCCATCCTACCACCTTCACCCATCCTACTCTCAAGCTCGTCTCACGACCGCTAACGTTCCAGTAAGGATTTGTACGCTTTTAGCGGTAATCCCAGCGCCTCTAACCCCTCGAAATCCAGAATCACTGTTCAAGCTCGCGACGAGCTTCTGCAAAGAGGACCCTGCGAGAAGAGCGAGTGATAAAGGGAGTCGAGTGAGGAACAGGGGGAAGAAGGATAGATGGCTGGAAGAGAGGGATAAGCAAGGGGGGGTAGGTGAAGCACGCACGAGTGCTTGCCTCGAACTAGCGGATTAGCAAAACCCCAAATTAAATTTTAATTAAATTTCCCGTGCTGTCCTTTCCTTCCGACACTGTCTAGCTGGCCTAGGCACAGCCACAACAAATCCCATGTACAGAGTGCTTTCTACTCAATGCCAACTTTTTCTCGACCTGTGGCATTCCACTGGCTTCCTAAGGCAATAGCTTGGGGGTTTCGACTTCATAAGGTTTAAAGTGCAGAAGCCTCGTAATGGGAAATATAAATTGTTAAGCGAACTATAGGGATCATTCTGAAACTGTGTCATGCTATTTTGAATACTTTTTTTAATCCTATTCTTCTTTGTCACAGATCATTACACAAAGCTTAAACCCACCAGGTTGACATCACAAATACAACCCACGCCCCCGCTCTGATTCAAAATGTTTTCTTTGATTTGATTCGATAAAAAACTAAAATAAAATACAAAAACTATAAACTTAATATTTTAAAAGTAGAAAAAAATGACTTTTGACAAAATAATTTAAAATTTTCAATCAAATATTCAAATTTTCAACAGAGTAGTTAAATTTGTAACCACATAGTTGAAATTTTGACCCATAATGATGAATTTCCAAATAGTAGTTGGATTTTCAGCAACGAAATATTGAAAAACCAAACAGTTTCCCAACAACTGGTTAAATTTTAAGTCTGAGAAGATGCATTTTCAACCAAATAATTTGATTTTAATTCAAAAAATATTTTCCATTTTTAACCCAGAAAAACTAATTTTACAACGGATAAGTTAATTTTCAAACAAATAGTTGAATTTTAAACAAAAAAAATCAATTTTAAATAAAAAATGGAATAATTAGGTTTGCAGTTGAAAAAAATTCATTCTCAAGAAAAATTTTTTCTACAAAGTAGTTAAATTTTTGAGCAAAGGAAATGGATCTTTAAAGAAGAAAATAAATTTTAAAAAAATTAGTTTAACTTTCAAGAAACATCAAAGTAGTGGAGTTTTTTTCATCAAGAACCGAATTAATTAATGTTCAAGTAAAAAGCAGTAATTTTCAATGAACAAGGGTTGGAATTTCTTTTAGGAAGATTAATTTGCTACAAAAAAATAGGAATTGTTAACAAAAAAGTTTAATTTTTGAGCTAAAAAGATGAGTTTTTTTACAAAACAATTGAATTTTTAACATGCTGAAGTCAATTTTCAACCAAATAATTAAATAAATATTTAAGAAAGTGATTGAAATTTCAACCAGGTAGTGGAATTTTCAATTCAGAAAAATTATTTCCTACCAAAAAACGATGAATTTACATAAAATACAAAAGTTTTCAGCCATATTATTGAATTTTTAATAAAAAAGAATCTAGTTTCAATCAATAATGGTTAAAATAGATTAATTTTTCACCAAAAAATTTGAATTTTCAACAACCTTGTTGAATTTTTCAGCTGAAAAGACGAGTTTTCTACAAAAGAGAGTATTGTAATTTCAAACTAAAAACAATAAATTGTCAGCCAACAATATAATAGTTAAGTTTGCAGTTTGAAAATTTTATTTTAAAGAAAAAAAAAGGATTTTCAACAAAATATCTGACTGAATTTTTAACAAGAAAGAAATAGAAATATAGCTTCTGTTTATGAATTGACTAAACAATTGTTATAAACAAAGAGATATTTCAACGTTTCTAACATAAATAGACATTATTTTTGGATGGAATGAACCTCAAATGTTTTTCCAAAAACATATTGCTGTCCTTCCCATAGTGACAAGAATTGTCATTTTTACGAACGATTGTTTAAAAACAATTGTACATTATTACTATTTTTGAATGAAGGAGCTTCATTTTTTCCGAAATCAACTCAAAAAGTGTTCGTAAAAAGACTTCGTATATTCTTCGTAGTTACGGAAATAGTTACTAGCATCCACAATTGTTATAAACAAATGCACATTTCTACTATTTTTTGTGAATAGGCTTGCTTTTTTTGCGAAATCAACACGAAATGTGCTGCCAAAGACTCTTTGATGTCATATTTTTCAAACCGAAAAAATTGTTAATAAAAGCAACAATTTTTGTAAACAAATGCATTTCCAAACATTTTATGAATAGTTCCAGAAAAAATACTAGAATGACGAAAACTTAAACAATGGCTGAAAGTATGATAGTCTTCAAGAACTGAGCATTTGTTGATAAAAATTGTTTCTATAATCACCAATTTGTTTCATTTCAGAAAATATTACATGAATTAGTCTTCAGTCGAAATGTGCATTTGTTTATAAAAATCAACTTTATCAATATTATGGATCAATCGATTTGCTTCGAATCAAGGAATCTTTTCCGTTATCGCATCAATTTTTTATTTTGTTTATGAAAAAATTTTACTACAAAAAACCGTTTTTTTTTTTAGATATTGTGCATTACCATAGCTTCCTCACTGTTCAGTAACATGTATAAACACATTTTGAATGAAATGTATCAATATTATAGGTCAATCAATTTGCCTTGAACCAAGGAATCTTTTTTACTTTTGCAACGACTTAAAATTATGTTAAAGAAAAAAGTTTTACTATAAAAAATCGTATTTTCAGATATCATGCAATACTATAGCTTTCCTACTCTCCAATAGAATGTATCAATATTAAAGGTCAATCGATTCGTCTTGATTCAAGACATCTTTTCTATTCTTGCATCAACCTCAAATTATAAGGATGGACAAATTTTTAGTATAAAAATTGATTTTAAATATAATATGAATAGCTGAAAGTTCCTTACTTTTTGAAAGAATATATTAATATTATAGGTCAATCGATTCGACTTGAACCAACGAATCTTTTTCATGTCTGCATCAACTTTAAATTATGGTGAAGAAAAAACTTTTACTATAAAAACCGTATTTTCAGATATCATACATTACTATAGCTCTCTCACTCTTCCATAGAGTCTATGAATATTATAGGTCAATCGATTAGTCTCAATTCAGCACATCTTTTATATTCGCGGATCAACTTTTAATCATGAGGATGAAAAAATTTCTACTATAAAAATCGATTTTATATATAATATAAATAGTGATGCCTTGCTTACTCTTTAATCGATTATATTTTTATCATAGGTCAATCGATTCGTGTCGAAGCAAAGAATGTTTCATATCCTTGCATCAACCTTAAATCATGTTAATAAGAGAATGCTTACTATAAAAACCGATTTTTAGTATAATATAAATGACCATAACTTACTTACTCTTTAATAAAATGTAATAATATTATAGGTCAATCCATTCGTCTTGAACCAAAGAATCTTTCTGATTTCTGCATTAACTTTAAATTATGTTAAAGCAGAAAGTCTTACCTTAAAACCCCGTATTTTAATATATTATGCATTACTATAGTTTTCTTACTCTTCAATAAAATGTATCAATCTTATAGGTCTATCGGTTCGTCTCGATTGAACACATCTTTTCTATTGTCGCATTAACTTCAAATTATGAGAATAAGAAAATTTTCAGTATAAAAATCGATTTTAAAAGTATATAAATTACCATAACTTGCCCATTCTTTAATAAAATGTATTATAATTGTAGGTCAATCGATTTTTCTCGAACCGAAGAATCTTTCATATTCTTGAACCAACTTTGATTCATGTAAATAAGAAAATGTTTACTATAAGAATCGATTTTAAATATAATATGAATGACCATATCTTCCTTACTCTTCAATGAAATGTATTAACATTGTAGGTCAATCGATTCGTCTTGAACCAATGAATCTTTTTTATTTTCGCATCAACTTAACATTGTGTTAAAGAAAAAAGTTTTACCATAAAAACCGTATTCTAGGATATTATGCATCACTATACCTTTCTTACTCTTCAATAACATGTATCAATATTATAGGTCAATTGATTCGCCTTGAAGCGAGGAATTTTCTTTATTTTCGAATCAATTTCAAATTATGACAATGAAAAAAGTTTTACTATAAGAAATCGTATTTCAAGATATTATGCATTACTATAGCTTTCTTACTCTTCAATAAAATATATCAATATGATAGGTCAATCGATTCGACTTGAACCAAGAAAGCCTTTTTTTGAATCGATTTCAAATTATGGTAAATAACACAGTTTTGCTATAAAAAACCGTATTTTAAGATATTATGCATTACTACAGCTTTCTCACTCTTTAATAAAATGTATCAATATTATAGGTCAATGGATTTGTCTCGATTCCAGACATCTTTTCTATTCTTGCATAAACTTCAAATTATAAGAATGAAGAAATTTTTTTCCATGAAAATCGATTTCAAATATAATATAAATGACGATGACTTCCTAACTCTTTGATCAAGTTTATTATTATTGTAGGTCAATCGATTCGTCTCGTAACAGCGAATTTTACATATTCTTGCATCAACTTCAAATCACGTGAATAAAAAAAATGTTTGCTATAAAAATCGATTTTTAATATAGTATGAATGACCATAACTTCCTTACTCATTGATAAAATTTATGAACATTATAGGTCAATCGATTCGCTTTGAACCAAGGAATCTATTTTATTTTTGCGTCAACTTCAAATTATGTTAAAGAAGAAAGTTTTCCCATAAATACCCGTATTTTCAGATATTATGCATTACTATACCTTTCCTAATCTTCAATAAAATGTATAAATATTATAGGTCAATCGATTCTTCTTGAACCAAGGAATCTTCTTTATTTTTGCATGAATTTCAAATTATGGCAATGAAAAAAGTTTTACTATAAGAAAACGTATTTCAAGATATTAGGCATTGCTATAGCTTTCTCACTCTTTAATCAAATGTATCAATATTATAGGTCAATCGATTCTTCTCGATTCAAAACATCATTCCTATTCTTGCATCAACTTCGAATTATGAGAATGAAAAAATTTTTACCATAAAAATCGATCTTAAATATAATATAAATGACGTATAATATAATGATATAATATAAATGATCCTCACTCTTTGATCAAGTCTATTATCATTGTAGGTCAATCTGTTCGTCTCGAAACAAAGAATCTTTCATATTTTTCCATCAACTTTAAATCATGTGAATAAAAAAATGTATGCTACAAAAATCGATTTTTAATATAGTATGAATAACCATAACTTCATTACTCTTTGATAAAATCTATTAACATTATAGGTCAATCGATTCGCCTTGAAGCAAGGAATCTTCTTTATTTGTGCATCAATTTTGAGTTATGGCAATGAAAAAAGTGTTGCTATAAGAAACCGTATTTTAAGATATTATGCATTACCATAGCTTTCTTACTCTTCAGTAAAATATATCAATATTATAGGTCAATCGATTCGCCTTGAACCAAGCAATATTTTTTTTTCGCATTGACTTTAAATTATGCTGATGAAAAAAGTTTTACTATAAAAACCGTATTTTAGGATATTATACATTACTATACCTTTCTTACTCTTCAATGAAATGTATGAGAATTATAGGTCAATCGATTCGTCTTGAACCAAGGAATCTTCTTTATTTCTGCATCAATTTTAAGTTATGGCAATGAAAAAAGTTTTACTATAAGAAACCGTATTTCAAGATATTATGCATTACAATAGCTTTCTTACTCTTCAATAAAATATATCAATATCGTAGGTCAATCGATTCGCCTTGAACCAAGGAATCTTTTTTTTTAGCATCGACTTTAAATGTTGGTAAAGAACAAAGTTTTACTATAAAAACCCGTATTTGAAGATATTATGTATTACGATAGCTTCCTTACTCTTTAATAAAATTTATTACCATAATAGGTCAATCGATTCGTCTCGATTCATTACATCTTTTCTATTCTTGAATCAACAGAATGTATTATTATTTTAGAAACGTCGGCAACATTCATAGTTCCGCACACAATTGAAATCCGAAAAATATTGAAAATTTTTTCATTAAGAATTTTAATTCATCATCCTTAAGAACGATTTCTGTTATAATAAAAAATAATAAAATGTGATATTAAATAAGATTAAAAAAATGTTTCAAGTCTTTCATTAAATCACTTAAGTTTATATTTCTAATAATAATTTGAAGAATCGAAACCTTTTACTCAAAGTTTTGAATATTCTCATTTTCTGTTTAATATGTCGTCAAATCTAGGTAGCAGTTTTTTCAAAAATTGTAAAAAAATTTGATTTCATGGATATTTTTCTAAAACACACTACAATTGTTCGCGCAAGTTACTATTTCTTTGCATTTTTCTGTACAAATTCTTCCTAATAGATAAGATATTACTTCCTACTGGTAATTAGATATCTAAGTAAATCATTCAATCTTAAATCAGGGTTGCGTAGACCCAAGCAGAAAATCTTATAGTTTCGATCAGGTTTCCATTCGTCCGTCGTACATTCTTCAAAGGAGGGTGAGTGAGGGGAAATAAAGGGAGGGTAAATGGAAGAAATGAAGGAAGAGAAAATAGGAGGTGTGAGGGGAAATAAGAGAACCGAAAGTAGGATAGGTAAGGGCAAAGAAGACGAGGGGAAGTATGGGAAATCTGGGAAAATAAGAGGAGGAGAAATAGGAGAAGTGTGGAGGAAAATAGGCAGGAGAAGTCCGGGATGTGAGGGGAAATGAGGAGTGGAAAGAACAACGTAGTAGAAAGAAATTAGGTGGAGTGAAGTACGGAAAGTAAGAGAAAATCAGAGTAGGGTAAGAAGTACAAGTTGGGTAAGAAGGTGAAGTTGGAGAAATGAGAGGAATGGGTGAGGTTAGGCATTACGCGGAAATGAGGGTAAGTCAATTAGGGGAAGTGAATAGACGTGTAGTGGGGGAGTAAGGGAAGTAAAGGGATTAAGGGGAAGTGAGGGAAGGAAATATAGAGGAAATTAGGGGACGAAAAGTAGGGAAGGTACGAAGGTGAGAAGTAAGAGAAATAATTATAAATAAGGTTAAGTAGGTAGAAGGAACTGAGTGTCTGGAAAGGGAATTAGGGGAAGAAGAGTATCAGGTGGGGAAGCAAGGAGATGTAGAAGTAGAGGAGTATCGCTTTTCTTCGTGGATTTCAGAAAAAAAATTCTAACGCATTTTTGGACTACCCTACTGCACATGGTCTATAAGAATGAAAGAAAAGAAGAAGGGAAGAAAGAAAGGTGGCTAAAAGAGAGGCGGCTGTTGTAGTGAAACAGGAAAAGGAGACGTGGGTGGAGGATCGTTATCCGCTTGGAAAAACCCAAAGATATTTGCACGAACCCCATTAGAATCAGCTCAGTCATTAATCGCAGGTACAATCTCAGCATAGTTATAGTGGAGGCAATACCTCCCAACAGGAACAAATTTCGTCTCCACTAGGAAAGGCGCGCATTGTGCGAGACCGACTGATGGCTCTTGATGAGCGGTATCCGCTTCCGCCACGTCGAACAAAGCTTCGTTCTAACCGGAAACGACGCAACATCGTTACCCCTCCGACTCTTCTTGTACTATCCCAAAAGAACTTGAAAAATTATTTACTGCAGTACAATAGAAGAAAAAAGATCACAGCAGTTTACGGATGTTTGGCTTGACTTTGAACATTTTTTCCCCCATTTTTTTAAATACCTTCATTCCGTGAATGGTAATGCGAGTATATTACGAGTACAGTGATCATCATTGTCAATCTTTGTTTAAAAATCATTTTTTTCGTTGAAAATTGAAAAGGGTTGGTTGAATGATGAAATCTTGTTTGAAATTTAATTTTTCAACCAAGATTCATCATTTGACACAAGAATTTATTTATTTGGTTGAAAATTGAACTGTTTTGCTAAGAACTCTTTTTTTTAGAATTAATTTTCTTCGCTAAGAATTTAACAAGTCCTTTTTTTGTTAAAAATTTATATTTCAAATTCAAACTTTGTCTTTTCTGGTTTAAAATATATGTATTATGTTAAAAATTTGCCTTTTTGGTAGAAAATTAATCTTCCTTTAAGAAAAATAATCTTTTTGGTGCAAAACAAAACTGCCTGGTTCAAACTGACTGTCTTTTGGTTAAATTAAACTATTTTAGATGGAGAATTGAGATCTTACAAAGTTAAACTACTTTGCATAAAATTTTTTTTTTCAAATTGAAGATTCCTAATTTTATTTCAATATTCAAGTATTTGGACGTAAATTAACTTTTTTGTTGAAAATAAATGTTTCCGTGTTGAAAATTCAAATGTTACGTCGAAAATTTGTCTTGTTGATTAAGAATTCTATAATTTAGTGAAAAATTAAACAATGAAAAATAGGTATTTTGTTGTAAATACATATTTTTGGTTTAAAATTCAACTACTTTGCTATAAAGTTGAACAATTCTTCCTTTTTTTTTTTAGAAAATTATCTTTTTTAATTTGGAAAGTTCCTGTATTTTGTTGATAATTTGTCTATTTGACTAGTAAATTAACTTTCTTAATTGAGAATTGATCATTTCGGTCAAGGATTCAACTATTTTCTTAAAATTTCGTCTTTTTTAGTCAAATTCAACTGATTGAAAACTCGTTTTTTTGTTTGTTGAAAATCAGTTTACTGAAGTAAAAGTCTAACATCCCCATTTTTTGAAAAATTAACTTTATTAGTTCAAAATTCAGCTCCCATAGTGGAAAATTCAAGAAATTGGTTGAAAATTCAACTTTTCATTTGAATGGTGAAATCCTTTTTTTTAACAGTTAATTTCTTTATGAAAATTCACTATTTCACATCAAAGTTTATCCCTTCGATTGAAAATTAACTATTTTGTTACAAATTCTTATTTTTGAGATTTAATTTTCGTCACTAAGAATTTTACTATCAATAAATTTAAATTTAAAATTTTAAAATTTTAAAGATTTTTCGGGTTTCAATCGTGTGCGAAACTATGAATGTTGCCGACGTTTCGTGAACATTGCAGTTCACTTCTTCAGGGCTGACCTGAAACTGAAGTTTCAGGTTATGCTGTTCTTATATATGTATTCTCTACGATGCCTGTGATTGGCCAGAGTGCCCCATGGTGGGGACTGCTTGAACTTGATTGGCCAATCAACAATCAATTTTACTATTCCATTTTTGATTGAAAATTATTATCCTGAATTGAAAATTGTTTTTTTTTCTGAATGAAAATTAATATATTTTGTTAAAAATTCGTCTTTTCCGGTAGAATGTTAATCTTCCTAGTTAAAGATAAAACCATCCATTTGAAATTATAACTAGCATGCTGAAAATTCAGTATTTTTCAAAGTATTCAACTATTTTGTTGAAAATTCGTATTTATTAGTTGAATTAAATCGCTTCAACTATTTTTTTTTGTTGAAAATTTTTGATTTAACGGAAATTTTCGTTAAAAATTAAGTTTCTTGGTTGAAAATTCATCTTTAAGTATTAAAAATTCTGATATTTGGTAAAAAAAAATCAACTATTTTCTTCAAAGTTTAATTATTTAGTTGAAAGTTCAAAAATTTGTTTAAACTCAATAATTTGTAGAACTATGCATTGAAAATCGAATTATTTTCCATTCTCAAATGTACCAAAATATTGAATATTTCCAAATCAACTTGAAAAGAAAATTGAAAAGGTCAAATTTTGATCGTTTCGAATTACAAATGATTTGAGTTGAAAAGTTTTCAATTTTGAATAATTTTAGAATTCCTGAAAGTAAAACCAAGAATACAACGATCAAATTTGGACAACTGCTGTAAAATGTTCCTATTGTAATTTAAAAAATTTCCTTAATGAATTTAAAAAAATTCTTCTTTCAAAGAAATTTCCCTTGACATAAATAAGAAAGAGAAGAAAAAGTGCTGTATGAGCACCGAAACCATGGTAAATATTATAAATGTTTTTGCATTGTGATATAATAATAATGAAAATAAAAAAGACGAAACAAATAAAAAATAGAAGGAAGGAGATTTGGTTGGTTGCCTTTTCATTTTTCTTTCCTCTTTTTTATTTTTGTCCGGGGAAATTTTCTCAGAAGAATTTTGTCGAAAAATCTTTTTAGGATTTTTGATGTGTAAACATCTTAGACCTCGATATAGGGAATCACGCCTGATTAAAATAAAACCACGGCCAGAAAGTGTAACGCAGGCCTCTGACACACGCGCTGTGTCTCACGTCACAGAACGGAATAATGAACTTTTCATAATGAAATTTAAATTTTTAATATTCTTCTGCATGAAATATAATTAGCCTAATTCTAAATGTAGATGCGCAACATAAGTGCGACAGAATGTGTTCTTTCAGAGAACTGATATCGGTCCGCATCGGTATTTTATTGACTAAGCAGGCAAAGGAGGGAATGCATTTTAGGAAATAAAATAGTTTGAAGAATGAATCAGTAAATTTTATAAATGTTCAAAATTATATTATTTTTGAAGAATTTTAGGTTGAAACACTACAATTAAAGGATTTGACATTGTTATTGAAACATTCAAATTCAAAAATGTCGCTTATAAATTCAAAATTAAAAAAAAAAAAATGAAACAATGCAAAAAGTTTGCATTCAGCACTCTGAAATTTTAAATATTCGAGGCTTATTTCATTTTAAATAATTCAATTTCAATTCGTTTATTTTTGAATATTTCATTTTTACTTTCGTATTTTAAATTTATTGTAACAGATATAGCGAACCTCAAAGCGTGACCAGAGTTCTTTCAGAGAAAATTTGTAAGTGTTCAAAATTATATCATTTTTAAACTATTTTAACTTGAAAGCAGTACAACTGAGTGATTATAAGTTCTTTCTTAAAAAATCTGAATTGAAAAATGTCATTAACAAATAAAAAAAAAAAAATGAAAACATGCAAATTTTAAAGTTTACATTCCGCACTCTGGAATTCGAACGATTCGAAGTTTATTTTATTTTAAATAATTCAGTTGTATTTAATTTATTTTTGCATGTTTGATTTATAATTTCTTATTTTGAATAAACAGTCAAATATTGTTAAATATTGAAACAAAAATTTGTGATTAAAGATGTTCAAACTGAATGCTTAAAAAATTCAGTATTTCCGAATGCAATAATATTTGAATAGGATTTGAAATTGAATAAAAGCATTTAATTATGAATATATTAATCAAAATGTTTTTGAAAATTGAAAAAAGATTTTGAAGTTTCAATCGGATGCAAACATTTCATTAATTACTAAGGCTTTCGAATTAAAATAGTTCAATTTTTAACGAAAGCATCTATAAATTATTTAATTATGGACAGATTCATAATCGTCTTATAGAATCAATTTTATCACAGAGCCACACAAAAAAACCGTTTTTCGGGCCCGGAGGTCAGACCATGTTGACTATATGTTTTTTGGGTCGCTGAATCCGAATCCGAGCTCCAAAAACCCCAGCGAGTCAGGGTTTTGACACAACCTCTAAGAACCTCATAAAACTTTTTTTCCGACTCCGGGGCTCAGACCATGTTTACTATATGTTTT
>CAKNXH010000124.1:50077-80663 GCA_932178445.1 Andricus quercusramuli
GATTTCAGTTAACGTTTACCGAAGATGTTTACACATAAATCTGTCTTGGGTCGTAATTTAGGACGCACGTGATGTTTTTTTAAATTCCAATAGGAACACGTTATGGTGGTTCTTCAAATTTGGTCGTTGGATTCTTAGTTTCATTTTCAGAAATTCTGTACACTAACCTGAGTATTGGACTTTAAATAAGATTTCGAATTTGATTTTAGTTATACTTAAATTTCCTTAATTTTTATATGAAAGTTAAACATTGTAAATAATGTATTTCAATATGCTACCAAACTCTTTCCTGTAGGTACACGTCACCCACTTTGACTAATTTGACAGGAAAGTCGTGGCTATGTTTCTGCAACAAATCTTAACGAAAGAGATACTTGAAAAGCGATACAGACGGGAACTTCGCAGGATATCCTTCGCCAGAAGCAACATTGAATAGGAAGGAGTTGATTGGTTTCCGTCGATGCAAGTGCGACTCTTCTCCGCCAAAACAATTTATGTACCGTGAATAACATCGTGAATAAAGCGACGCTTCAGACAATGGAACCGTGGATAACGGATGTCGCACAGTTGAATTTCTCCGGACACGTGACACCGATGGACCGGTACACGCGCCGTATCGCACTTCAAAATCGATTGTGCGCGATCGTCGACTCCGTGACGGGAAATTGAAACCTGGAATGCGATAGAAACCCTAGAACTAAGAGAGCTTCAGATAAATCCCTGAAGAATAGACACGATCTTGGATTAAGAGATTTTCAGTTTTTGTTTGGCTTTCGATTATAAGACCACTTTTATCTCCTAAACGATCCGTTTATGAGGCATTGATACTTGTAGAGAATATATGGCTTTTGAAGAAACAAATTTTTTTTGTTTTGCTGTGAATGTCATTCCAGAAAACTGTAAAGATTCTCTAGCAATTCCGGTAGAACTTACAATACATTTTGTATCGAATTTGTAAAATGTATGTAACTTTGATGTAACAGATGTAGAATAGCGTTATCAATTCAGTTCTTGAATTATATTGAGGGACCGTCCTCAAATTACGTAACAGAAATTTAATATGAATTTAACTCCACCCGCCAAAGAAAACTGATGGGTGAAAAAAGGAACCTAGCCAACAACAATTTGTTCTAAAGTCAGGGAAAAGTCAGGGATTCAGAAAAAAAATCTTGTGAAAATCAGGGAATTCATATAACTTTAAATAACTGTCAAGCATAATAAAGTTGAAATTTTTCAATTTTTATTCGAAATTGTTCAACTCTGGTTATTAAAGATTCTGGGTTCAAAATTTTACAAATGTAAGGTAAGGGAAAAATTGGAGAATTTTTACAATTAGGTTTTGCGGTGACCATAATATAACATTCTTGTTAGTAATTTATTTGCTTTGTATTTATATTTCTTTTTTTTGTTGCAATTGCATCTTCCCAAAAATGATATTTTTTGTTGCAAATTTTATTTTCTGAAAGTTCAACAGTTTTGTTGAAAACTCAACTATTTCGTAGAAAAATTAACTTTTGAGAAAAATTCACATTTTGTGTTGAAAAATCAACAAAAATCTTTTTTGGATAAAAAATCGACTATTTTTCTTTCTGTTTGAAAATTTATCTTTTTTATTAAAAAATTCATCCATTCTGAGTAGAAAATTCATATTTCCCTAATAAAAATACAACTATTTGGTTGAAAATTCCATCATTTCGTATGAAATTTATATTTTAAGAAAAATTAACATTTTGTGTTCAAAAATTACCTAAAATATTTTTGGGATGAAAATTCGAATTTTTTGTTCTTGAAATTTATCTTTTTTATCAAAAAATTTGTATTTCTCTGATAAAAATACACCTGTTTGGTTGAAAAGTCAATAAATTTGTTAAAAAGTCATCCTTTTTGGTCCGAAAATATAGTTTTTTGTTGAAAATTCAACTTTTCTGTAGAAAGTTTACCTCCCGATAAAAATTCACATCTTGTGTTGAAAAATCAACTGGAATCTTTTTTGGATGAAATTTCAACTATTTTTTTCACTTCATCTTTTTTACTAAAAAATTCATCTGTCTGAGTGGAAAATTCATATTTCTTCGATAAAATGCAGCTGTTTGGTTGAAAATTCAATACATTTGTTAAAAATTCATCCTTTTTGGTCCAAAAATCTACTTTCTTTTTTGTTGAAAATTCAACAATTTCGTATAAAATTCACCATTTCAGAAAAATTCACATTTTGTATTGAAAAATCAACTAAAATCTTTTTTGGATGAAATTTCGACTATTTTTTGGAAAATTCATCTTTCTTATTAAAAAATGTATCTGTCTGAGTAGAAAATTCATATTTCCCTGATAAAAATGCAACTATTTGGTTGAAAATTCAATAAATTTGTGAAAGAGTAATTCTCTTTGATCAAAAAATCGTTTTTTTTTGTTGAAAATTCAACTATTTCATAGAAAATTTACATTTTGAGAAAAATTCATATTTTCTGTTGAAAAATCAATTCAAATATTTTTTGGATAAAATTGTAACTATATTTTATAATATTTATCTTTCTGATTTGAGAAATTATCTGTTTTGGTAGAAAATTAATCCTTCTTGGATGAAGATGCAAGTGTTTCATTTGAAAATTGAATGATTTTTTTTTAAAGTCATCCTTTTTAACCACTTTGTTAAGGAATAATTTTTTGTTGTTGTTGAAAATGCATATTTTCAGTTAAAAATTCATCTCTTTGGTTGAAGTTTGTCTATTTAGTTGAAAACAGATTTTTTCTAATTGAAAATTCAACTACGTGGGTAAAAGTTGAATTATTCTGTTGAAATTTCCTTTTAATGAATCTCTTGGGCTGAAAATAGAACTATTTTGTTAGAAATTAATTTTTTCGCTGTAAATTTCTATTTTTCTAGTTGAATATTCAATTTTGTACAGAAAATTCGTTTTTTGGCTTCTAGGCTCAACAGTTTAGGTGAACTTTTTTTTTATCGCATTACTGAAAAATCTTTATTTGTTGAAAATTAGTCTGTTTCATTTAAAAACTAATTTCCCTTCCACTGAAATTTAATCCTTCTTGATTGAAATATCAACTATTACACTTTTTTGTTGCGAATTTATTTTTTAAAATTCAAAATACAACTATTTCGTTAAAAATGTAATTGTTCTGTAGAGAATTTAATCATGTTGTAGAAAATTTAATTATTTTCTTAAGGAGTCATATCTCATCGTAGAAAAGTCACTTTTTAGGTTTGAAATAAATAAATTTGCAAATTTTCTACTTTTATATGAATGTTAATGGCCAAGAAAAAAAAACTGGTCGAGAAAAAATCATCGAGTTTGGAAAATGAAGTTTTCACCTGAGTTTCAAGTCCCATACCTTATTATTTCTGAAAACTATGAATTACGTACAGCAAGAGGGGGGGGGGGGGGGGTAGAATTCATTTAAGAGGCATTGAGTTTGATACAGAAGAGTTATATAATTTTCAAAGAGAGAAAATAATATTTTATATTGTTGTTGAGAATATAATTCCAGAAAACTGCAAAAATTCTGTAATCTTCATTTTATTCTTCAGTCCATTTTCTTCAATTCTGTAGAAAAATCTGTTAATTTTCCTTAGTTCAATTTAGCAGATGCAGAAAATCATTGATAATTAAATTCTTTAATTGTTTTATCAGTTATGACTGTAGTCAGTTTTTTCTTAAATTATTACGAAACTGAATTATATAACATTGATGATTCATTGTCAGAAATTGGTTAGACAACAGTTTATACTCCTAAACAATTTTTTCAGAAGGCACTGAGGATATAGCTAATGATTTATCTAAATTTCCTAAAAAGGAAAATAATATTTGCCATGGCTGCTTGAAATGTATTTCCAGAAGATAGTAAAGATTCTGGCTACAGTTACGGAACATTGTAAAATGCGTCCTGTAGCATGTCTGTAAGGTAGCTTTGCTATAACATATATGAAACAACACTATTGATTCCGTTCTTGTATTATTTTATCAGTTATCAATTTTGTATGCTCTTTTCTCAAGTTATTATGAAACTCAATTATATGATATCAATTCAACAACATCGATGATTTATTGTCAGAAGATAGTTATACAACAGTTTTGTCTCCTAAAAGATTCCTTCAATAGGCGTTGAGGATGGTACAAAAAAGCTATTTACATTTCAGAAGAGAACAAATAATATTATCTATTAATGTTGAAAATTATATTAAGAAAACAGTAAATATTCTATAATACTTCCTGAACATTGTACAATGCGTTCTGTAGCGAATCTCTGAAATGTATGTCATATTGATGTGACAGATGTAGAATAGCTTTATCAACACATTCCTTGAATTATTGTGATAGTCATTAATGATGTCAGTTCATTTCTCCAATTATTATAAAACTCCATTGATGATAATGCAGAAAAGTTATGCAACTTTCAAAGACAGAAAATATCAATTTTTGTTGTTGCTGGTAATTTCGTTCCAGAAAGCTGTAAAGATTCTGCAACGCTTCCGGATTAATGTACAATTCCTTAGGTATCAAATCTGTCAATTTTTTGTAGTTTTTATGTAACAGTTGTAGAACAGCATCGCTAATTCAGTTCTCAAATTATTTTATCAGTTACTAATGTTGTTATTTCTTCCTTAAGTTATTATAAAACTTATTTATATAACATTGATGATTCATTCTTCAAAATTTGTAAGACAAAAGTTTATGTTAGACAACAGTTTAACAACAACAATTTTATCTCATACACGATTTCTTTAATACGCACTGAAGATGGTACAAAATATATTGACAATATTTTCTACTTTTGGTGAAAATTTCATCCAGAAAACAATAAAGATTCGTTGAGACTTCCTGAACATTGTAAATTGCGTTCTGTCACAAATTCGTGAAATGTATGTCATATTGATGAGACAGATGTAGAAAAGCTTTATCAACTCAGTTCTTGAATTATTGTAACAGTTATTAATGAGGTCAGTTCCTTCCTTAAATTATTATAAAACTTGGTTATATAACATAGTCTCAACAACATCTATGATTCATTATCAGAAAATAGTTAGGCAACACTTTATATCCTAAACGATTCCTTTAGAAGGCATTGATAATGATACAAAAAAGTTATGTCACTTTTCAAAACACAAAATGTTGTTTTCTATTGTTGCTGAACATTTCATTCAGGAAGCTATGCAGATTGTGTAACACTTCCGGAACAATGTGTAATGCCTTATGTATCAAATCTGTCAATATTTTGTAAGTTTTATGTAACAGATGTAGAACACCATTGATAATTCAGTTCTTGAATTGTTTTATCAGATATGAATGAAGTCAGTTCCTTTCTTAAATTATTATGAAACTCAATTATATAACATCTTTTCAACACCATCGATGATTCATTGTCAGAAAATAGTTATACAACGATTTTATCTCCTAAACGATTCCTTCATCAGGCTCTGAGGATGGTACAAAATATACGAACAATATTTTCTATTTTTGCTGAAAATTTCATTCAGAAAACAGTGAAGATTCTGTAAAAACTCCTGAGCATTCTACAATGCTTTCTGTAAAAAATTTGTGGAATGTATGTCATATTGATGTAATGGATGTAGAATAGCTTCATCAGCAGAGTTCTTGAATTATTCTATCAGTTATGATATCATGAGAGTTACAGTTGTAGAACAGCATTATTAATTCAGTTCTTGAATTATTCAATCAGTTATTAATGTTGTTCTTTTTTCCTTAAGTTATTATAAAATTTATTTATATAACATCGATGATTCATCGTCAGAAATTTGTAAGACAACAGCTTATGTTAGACAACAGAATAATCTCCTGAATACCTGAAAACCTTTAATAGGTATTGTGGATGGTACAAAAGAGTTATGAAAATTTCATTGTACAGAAAATAACTCTTTCTATTGTTGCTGAAAATTGGATTGCAGAACACCGTAAAAATTTTGTGAAACTTCCAGAAAAATGTTCAATGTCTTATGTATTAAATCTTTAAAGTTTTTGCAAGTCTTATGTAACAGATGTAGAACAGCATTGTCAATCCAGTTCTTGAATTATTTCGTTATTCATTCATACTGTCAGTTCCATTCCTTAATTATCTTAAAACTCAATTGAATAACATCAATGAAACATTTTCAGAATTTTTTTCATACAGCAGTTTATCTCCTGAATGATTTCTTCAGGAGGCATAGATAATGGTGCAAAAGCATTATGTAACCTTCAAAGAGAGAAAATAGTATTTCATATTGTTGCTGGAAATGTCATTCCAGAAACAAGTGAAGATTTTGTAAAAATTTCTTCCAGTTTTATGAAACAAATATAGAACAAATTTATCAATTTATCTCATGAATCACATTATCAGTAATGAATAAATTCAAATGTTTTCCTAAATTACTATAGAACTCAATTATATAACATCGTTTGAACAGCATTGATGTTTTATTGTCAAAAAATAGATAGACCACAGTTTTATCTTCTAAACGATTTCTTCAGGAGGTACTCAGGATAGCACAAAAGAGTTATGTAAATTTTTTTGCTGAAAATATTATTCCATAAAACTGTTAAGGTTCTGTAACACTTCTGAAACAATAGACAATGCATTTCGTATCATTTCTGAAAATGCATGTAACTTTGATGTCACATATTTAGAACAGCATCATCAATTCAGTTCTTGATTAATTTGATCAGATATCAATATTGTCAGTTCCTTTCTTGATTTATCATATAACTCATTTATATGAAATCGTTTCAATAAAATATATGTTCTTTGTGAGAAAATAGTCGGAAAACACTTTTATCTCCTAATAGATTTCTTTAGGAAACATTGATGATGATACAAAAACGTTATACAACTTTCAATGACAGAAATGATTATTTTCTAATTTTGCTAAGAATTCAATTCAAGAGAACTGTAAAGATTCTGCAACACTTTCCTAAAACTGTACAATGTACAATGTACAAATGCCTTATGTATCAAATCTCTAAAATTTTTGTAAGTTTTAGGTGACAGATGGAGAACAGCATTATCATTTCAGTTCTCGAATTATTTTATCAGTTATCAATGTTGTCAGGTCTTTTCTCCAATTATCATGAAACTCAATTATATAATATTAATGATTCATTGTTGGATATTTTTTATATAACAGTTTTTTTCTTAAATGATACCTTTAGGAGGCATAGCGGATGGTACGAAAGAGATATGTGAATTCTTTTTGCTGAAAATATTATTTCAGAAAACTTTAAAGATTGATGTTTTATTATCAAAAAAGATCAGGAAATCATTTTTATCTTCTAGACGACTCATCCAAGAGGTATTGTTACTGGTACAAAAGAGTTATGTAACTCTTAAGGATTAGAAAGTAATATTTTCCACTATTATTGAAAATATGATTTCAGAAAACTGCAACTATTCTTTAACACTTCTTAAATTATTTTATTAGTTAATCATATTGTCATTTCCTCTCTGAAATTATTCAAAAACTCAATTATACAACGTCGTTTCAACAACATCGACGATTCATTGTCAGAAAATAGTTGGACAACAGTATTATCTCCTAAACGATTTTTTTAGTAGGCATTGATAAAGGTACAAGATTTTATTTTTGGTCCCTATCAAGTTGTCATTCTTATATATTCAGATATATAATCATGTAAAAAAATATTTTACTGCTAGTAAAATATTTGCTGAAACAATAATCCAGGTCTGATTAAATTTGATGAAATCCTATAAAAATATATCACTCATTCACAAATGTTTATATCGATCATAAAAAAAAACATAACAATACGTGACTAAAACTCTAAAGTTGAGAATCACTAAAAACCATAACCAGGAAGCATTTATCCGGGGTAACAGCAGGTCGCAAACGGAGCAGTGATTACGACAGTTTTACGCCCGAGGGATAAAAAAGAAAAACGAGGCCATGCCCTTCCCTCTTTAGTCTTCACCTATGAATTCGTCTGAGGCGCGATTTTCGCACCCGGACGTGATCGCACCCTCATATCTAACCCTGCCTTTTTTTCTTTATCGACGCAACCCGCAGTCACTGAGATTTCTGTCTGGCATCGTCGGATCCCAGATGACGATTATCGATGATGCCAATCCACCGCCTCTCAATAAATAGTTCGCTCAACCTTTCTGATATTAGCGCACCCCCTGAAAGGCAGACGCAAGAAAAATCGCGATTTTGTAATTTGATATCTTTATTTATTTTGTTTATTAATTATTTTTGCATTATTATATTATATATTACATTATATTATATTATATATTATATTCCAACGGCCATACCACGCTGAAAAAACCAGTTCTCGTTAGATTTCTGAAGTTAGGCAGTGTTGCGCGCGGTTAGAACTTGGATGGGTGACCGTTAGGGAATACTACTAACTGCGTGCTGTTGGCGTGTCGTGGGTGTGGTGAGCCCACACTTGTAGTTATTTACTACAAGAAACTATCCACCTAGAAACACTACCCGAATCGCAAAAACTTTCTCCTGAAGATTATCTTTTTAGTTATGAAATTTATTATTTGGTTGAAAATTTAACAATTTTCTCAAAAAGACATCATTTTTTGTTTGCAAATTCAACTGTCACGCGTCAGAGGTATTTCTAAAAAATTTGGAATTTTCATTGGGACTCCTCAATGAATCGTTGTAGCAAAAAACACGCTTTATCTACTTATTAGGGTAAAAAAGTTCCAGATTCCTGGACTATACCAGAAAACGGAATTTTTAACGAGTTACTTGAACCCTTAACCGAGTAGTTGATTTCTCAGTTAAAAAAGGTGAATTTTCAACAAAAATATTTCATCAATTAAAAAATTAATTTCAAACAAACAAAAAAAGATTTTTTTACCAAAATTTGGTTGAATTTGCATCTCCCAAAAAAAGTTTCAAGAAAACAGCTGAATTGAAAAAATGACTCAACCAAGATTGTTGAACATCCCATATAGTAATTTATTTTTCATGAAATAATTAGATTTACATTAATTATAATGTCGACTATAAGGAGGACTCCATTAAGATTTAACTATTTTATTGAAAATTTGTTTTATTTTTTGTTACAAATTAATTTTTGTACTTAAAAATTGGGTATTTCATTGAATGTTCATATTTTTGTCTAAATTCAACTGTTTTTTATTTAATAATAAAATATTTGGAATCTTTTTTGGTTGGAATATCGAATATTCAATTTTTTTTTAAAGTAATTTTTTTGGTTGAAGATTCACTACTTTATTTAAAAATTCATATCTATGACTGAAAATTTAATAATTTTATCGAAAATTTCAATTTTTTATTGAAAATTCATTTTTCGGCAGGAAATTCAACTATTCCATTTTTGGTTGAACATGTTTTCTTTTTTATATGAAAATTCACTTATTTTGTTGCAGACTGAACTATGTATATTGTTGGGAATTGAATTTTTTTACCTGAAAATTTCAATAGTCCATTTTTGAATAAATTTTAGTTTTTTACTTCTTTCACTTTTTGCAAATTTCGATTTTTTTAGTGAAAATTCATTTTTTTTTTAATTCAACTCTTTTGTTAAAAATTTGTCCATTCGGGTTAAAATTTCAACTCTTTCCGTATAGTATTATCCTTTTGTTTAAAATTCATAGTTTGCTGCTGATAAGTCAACCGGAACATTTTTTGGATGAAAAATAATTTTTCTGAAAAATTGTTTTTTTAATTAAAAAGTTCCTCTTTTTTTAGTAGGAATATTGCATCTTTCTTTTACAAAAATGCAACTGTTTCGTTGGAAATTCAACTATTTCCTAGAAAATTTACTTTTTGTTTAAAATTTGTATTTTTCTGTGGAGAAGTCGATTGAAATGCTTTATATGAGAATTCCACTATTTTTTTGAAAACTTTTCTTTTTAATTTAAAAATTCACCTATTTTAATAGAATTTTCATTCTTATTGGACAATGCAACTGTTTGGTTGAAAATTTAACAATCTTGTTAGAAAGTCATACTTTTTGATTAAAAATTCGACTATGTAGTAGAAAATTTTCTTATAGTTTGCAATTCTTATTTTGATGTTGGAAAGTGAACTAAAATCTTCTTTGGAAAAATCAACTCTTTTTTCGAAATTTGTTTTTCCGATTTCAAAATTCACCTGCTTTTATTCTGCTGTTTTCTTGAAAATTTAACTATTTTGTAGAAAACTTACTTTTTGGTAAAATTTAATATTTTGGTGTTGAAGAGAGAACTGAAATCTTTTCTGGAAGAAAATTCGACTATTTTTAAAAAATTTTTTTTAAATTAAAAATTCAAATCTTTTAAATTAAATTTCATCTTCTTTGGATAAAAATGCAAGTCTTTGATGGAAAATAATACAATTATGTTAAAAAGTCATAGTTTTTGTTGAAAATTCTACTGTTTTGTTAAAAATTCAACTATTTCGTAGCAAATTTAATTATTGTTTAAAATTCATATCTCGGTGACAAAAAATGAAATTGAAGCTTTTTTATTCAAAATTCAACTGTTTCAGTAGAAATTTCATCTTTCTTGGACAAAAATTCAACTTTTTCGTAGAGAATTCAACTATTTAGTTAAAAATTCATCCCTTTAGCATTGAAAAATTCGTCTTTTTGGATGAAAAATTCAATTTTGTTCGTAGAAACTTATTTTTTGTTAAACAATTCATATCTTGATCTTGGTAAGTCAACCGGAGTCTTTTCTGGATGAATATTCAACTTTTTTTTTTTAATTTGTTTTCTTTTCAAATAGAGTTGAGAAGTCATTTAACAGAAAATTAAACTATTTTTTTTATTTATCTTTTTGATTCATTTTTTCATCATTGTCTTTTTGAAGAATTATATTTTTAGTTGAAAATTCATCTCTTTGGTTAAAAATTCAACTGTTTAGTGGAACAGTCTTTTTTTCTTGGTTTAAAATTAATTTTTTAACTGAAAATATAACTTTTCCAATTTTTTCAAAATTCATCTTATTTAATTGAAATTTCTACTTTTTTGGTAAAAAAAAAATAATTTTCTGAGCTTAAAATTTCATTTTTATTGGGTAAAAATGCATTAGGTTCATGGAAAAATAATTTTTTGCTAATATCATATCTTTTGTTTGTAAATTCAATTTCCGTAGAGAAAATTCATCTTTTGGCTGGGTGGTTCAACAATTTAGGTAAAATTTTTTTTCTGTAGTAAAAAAATTTTTATTTGTTGAAAATTCGTCTTTTTGGTTTTGAAGAACTTCTTTTGTATAAATTTCATGTTTTCTGATTGAAATATGAATTATAAACTATGACACTTTTTGTTGAAAATTTATATCTTTAGATTGAAAATTCAACTATTATGTTAAAAATTCAATTTTTTGGTTAAAAATTTCAAATTTGTATCTGTAGGGTGAAAATTAATTTCCAAAATTCTATGAGTTTTCCTTGACAATTTTTTTATTTTTCCTAATCATTAATATTCAAATACCAGCATTTCAATCTAGTAATATTTTTAACACAAGGTCTTTTATGAAAGGAATAAAACAATATTTCAGATAAAAATAAAAAAATTTTCTATTTATTCATTTCTGTTAAACAAAAAAATGACCTTTTTACCATATAACATGTTTTTTTATGAAAATACATGCATTTTTAACAAAATATTTACATATTCTACAGAATAACCGAGTGAGCCATAAAATCATCGAATTTCCAACCTGAAAAAATTAATTTTCAATAAAAAAGTGCAATAGTTGATATTTTGAACAAAAAATATGAAATTTCGTTTAAAAAATTAATTTTAAAACCACAAATACGTATTTTTAACAAATAAAAATTTGTAATCATGAAGAAAAATGTTTACCTAAACTGTCAAATCTTCAGGCCAAAAGACAAGTTTTCTGTGTAAAAATTAAATTTTCAATAATAAAATACGAATTTTCGTTAAAAAAATAAATTTTTAACAAAAGTAGTTTAATTTTCAACCAAAGAGATAAACCTCCTTCAAAAAAAAAATATATATATATATTTCAACGAAGTAGTTCCGCTTGTACCCATGAGGTTGAATTTCCAGTTGAAAAAGATCAATTTTTGCAAGAAAATATTCAGAATATCAAACAAAGAGATGAATTTTTAACTGAAAATAATGAATCCTCATCGGAAACGTGATTTCTCAACAAAGTCGTTTAACCAAAATTTTGAAGACAAAAAAAATTGAATCCTCAAGCAAACAAGATTAATTTTTGAACAAACCGTTGCGTTTTTATCCAAAAAAGATAAATATTCTACTTAAAAAACGGAATTTTTTAATCAAGAAGATAAATTTGAAAAATATTGAATTTTCATCCAAAAAAGATTTTAATTTGACTTTTCAACATTTAAATATGAGTTTCAAAAAAGAAGTAAATTTTCTTTAGAGATACATGAATTTTCAAAAAAATGATTGAATTTTTACCAAAAAGAATGACTCCTAAAAAAAATTATTGAACCCTTAACCAAACAGTTGCATTTTTATCCAAGAGGAGTAAAATTTCTACTGAAGCAGATGAATTTTCAAATCAAAATATCAAATTAAAATAAAATTGGAATTCTCAACAAAAAAAAAATTTTAGTTTTACTATTCAACATTGAAATATAAGTTTGAAAAAAGAAGTCAATCTTCCACTAAGATACTGATTTTTCAACTCAAAAAGGCGAGTTTTTAACCAGACAGATGCATTTTTAAATCAGAAGATCAAATAAAATAAAAAATTGAATTTTCATTAAAAAAAAAGATTTTATTTCGACTATTCAACATTAAAATATGAGTTTCAAACAAAAAGTCTATTTTTCGCGAAGGTACTTGATTTTCCAACCCAAAAAGACGAATTTTCATCAAAACAGTGGAATTTTCAACCAAAAAGGTTGACTTTAAAAAAAATTATTAAATCTTCTACCAAATATTTGCATTATTTTCCAAAAAATATGAAATTTCTACTAAAACAGATGAATTCTTAAATTAAGTGAACTAATTTTTAAATAAATAGTTGAATCTTCATCCAAGGAAGATTTCAGTTGACTTTTCAACACCAAAATATGACTATTAAACAAGAAGTAAATTTTGTATGAAATAGTTGAATTTTCAACCAAGAAGAATGACTTTTTAACGAAACTGTTAAATTTTCAAACAAATAATGAATATTAAAGATGAAAAATTAATGTTTAGGAGGAAGAATTTGCGACAAAAAAATATAAATATAAATACAAGGCAAATAAATTACTAAACAGAATATTATTTCAGTGTTACCGCAAAATTTCATTTTAAAAATTCCCTCATTTTTCCCTAAATAATTTCTCATTTTTCCTTACCATTAATAATTAAATACCAAAATCTCAAACTAGTAAAATTTTTAACTTAGAATTTTTTATGGACGAAATAAAAGAATTCCAAATTAAAATTGAAATATTTCAACTTCATTCTGCTTGACAGTTATTTAATGTTATAGAAATTCTCTGACTTTTGCCAGATTTTTTTTTCTAAATCCCTGACTTTTTCGTATCGTTATCTAGAAAAAAAATATATAAACTTTACAGAATGCAATTTGTGGATTCTTATCTTTAATTTGAGCCAATAAAACTTGGAAAAACTTTACGGGTTTCCGAGATATGACTGAAAATGTCCAAGAATATCTGCATCGAGTTTAATTTTTACTGGCTTAAATTAAAGATAAGATTTTAAAAATCTTTTCCTTCAAATTTTAGATTTTTTTTACAAATATACTATACAATAAGGAAATTTTATGTCAAATTACGTTATTCGATAAATTCTTCAAATTTTTTTAGAAATCTTGTCACGTAATATATTCGTTTCAAATAGTTCCAGATATCTTTGCTATATCATAACCGGTTCTTATTTTTTTTATGTGCCGACCAAAAAAGTACTACTTAGGCTAGTGTGTGTGAAAAAATTTGGAAAAATTTTTCTTTGCCTTCTGAAATGAATCACCGGATATATAAGTATAGTTTAGATTAGATAGATTTTCTACTGACTCCTTGTCTGACCATAGTCATCTCTACCTACTTATGATCTTTAAATTTGGGATAATGAATTCTTGACTGATAATCAATTTAAAATAGATCCTCAATATTAGGGTAATATAAATTTATTAATTTCTTTATAATAAAATTTAAAATAATTTGATTTCGAACGCCTTTTATTCGAAAAATGTAGTTTAATAAACTATATCAGTTATCAGAGTAGCCATTGTTAAAAAATGTGAAAAGTTAAATTTCTTTCGAAAATCCTAAAAAATTCTTTGAAAACTCCTAAAAATGTTTGAATATATTCGAATATTTTAAGTCAAAGATTTAGGTGTCTTTGGAAATTTCAAAGGGTACTTTTTGAGAAATTTTGTAAGATTCCAAAGAATTTCGGACGATTATAGAAAATTTCAAGAAAACAAAAAATTTCTAAGAAATTTAAAATGATGTGCTTAAGATCCTAGAAGATTAAAAATATTTTGGACATATGAAAAAATTTCACGATATTTAACACTTTTATAGGATTTCGAAAAAAATTGATTTCATAAGATTATTGAATATTATAAATTTTAAGGGGTTTTAAAGAGGTTTTAAAATTGTTTTAAATAGAATTCACTTGCTTTCAACAGGTTAAAAAAATTTTAAGGACTTCCAAAACTGTTGGACTATTTTAAGACATTTGAAGAAATTCTAGAAAATATAAAATATTTCAATAGATTTTAAAGATATAAAACTTTTTTGAAGAATTTTGAAAGATAATACAGATGTTACGATACACGGAATTTAACTCGATTTTTTTGCGATTACGAGGGATTTTATACATTTCAAGGAATTACAGAGAATGTTATAAATTTGTATCACCCTATTATTGTCAATCTATTATGAATTATCAGTAAAAAATTCATTATTTTGAATCGAAAACTAATAAGTAGATATGGACGATTGTAGTCAGACAACAGAGTAGTTGAAAATGTATATAATCTAATCTATACATATGTATTATGCTGATTCATTTTATGAAAAAAAAATGATTCATGAATTTTGGCACGTAAACTAGCCTATTTTGTACCTCAACAGTCGACAAATTAAAAAACATTTTTTATTGGATGCGATTAAAGATCCCCTATCTGAGTTCAAAGATTTTCAATAAAAAAATTAAGCAATTAATTGAATAAAACTGAGGCTGGGATGCGTTTTCAGATTCAAAAATCATTTTACATTAATCACCCTGATGCCCTAATCCCTGACAATATTTTCCAACTATTTTTGAAAATCTATACCACTATTGGCACTATTTTTAACATCTAAAAAAAATCCGGGACCGGATTGAAAAAACTACCAAGTTTTAAATAGAAATTGTAATTTCCTATTAAAATCGGTTTCTAGCATGTTCTTTACTTGAAGTATTCAATTGATTGGAAAATTAAATATTACGCTAGCAGCATAATTTCTTACTCGTTTAACCATGACGTGATAATCGTCGGAGGCCTAAATCAATTTTAAATTTAATCTCCACGAGGCGGTATTACCAAGCAGCAAGATAATCTACCCCTCCTGACATTGAAAGAAGCGACGCAAGGTTCTTCCCATCTCTTTGAAGCTTTGAAGTTTTACGCAACGAGCGCCCCAAACACACACACTCAAAGAACTTCATCGACTTTTCCTTCACATTCAAAAGCGATTACTTCATGCAATTTCTGTTCTCATGCAAACTTTCAAAACTTGAACAATTATTACAACTTTTTCAAAAGAAATATTTTCCTTTGAGTTACACTTATCTTTGAGTACCTACTTCAGTAGATGCTTTAGAAATTTGAATTTTCAGTCAGGAAAGTTATGGAATGAATTTTTCATTCATAGTGTCCTAATATGTTCTCTGAGGGTTCACATGACCTTCTTTTTTACGATATTATAATATCACAATTCTTCCATCCACTCCTCACCTTATTCAACCCTTTACTCCCTAAAATCTTCACCAAATTCTCTTTTCAGGTTGCTTTATCTTTAATTCCTCTCCTAAAACCTTTCGATACATCGTCCTTAGTTTTCTCTCCTTATTTGTAGAGTCTGCATTTTCTATTCTCCTTCTCATCCCAATATAACCTTTTCTATACCTCATATCCTAACCTAAACCTTGATATTCTGGGTTCTCTTCTCCTCTACATCCTTCTCCTGAATACTTTGTTCTTCCTTTTTTATCATCTTATAAACTTTATTAAATTTTGATTCCTAAATCATCCCCCATTTATCTATTATTTGTCTTTCCCTCTGTATCTTCTCCCTTCGATTCTTTGCAGATAACTCAATTTCTCTTCTATATCTCTAGCCTTGAAGAACTAACTCCTTTCTTCTTCTCATCTCATCAAGTAACCACTTTTTCTCTTTTAATCTTCTTTCAACCTTCTTTTTCCTATCCCCTATATATGTTTCACAACCTCTTTCGCTGGTTTCATCCTTTTTCTGATATGAGCTCTAAGATCGCCATTTCTTCACAAGGTTTCATCTTTTAGATATCTAAGATCCTTTACTTCTTCTAGCTGTACCCCCTTTTATCTCACACTTCCGTCCTTTTTCCTTTCTCCTCATTTTCTAAACCCCAATATCTTTGTTTTACTGCATCTGAATCCAACTTTTTTCCTATCTAAGTATTTCTTCAATCCTTTACTTAAGCCCGAAATCCCTTCTTCATCCTCTGCTATCAACACTATACCATCAGCATATGTCAGTATATAAATATATTTTTTCCAACCTTACTCCTTCCCATTATTTTCTCATTATTTCTTCCTACAAGCCTGAAAATAATATATTAAATGGAAGTGGATAAAACTACACCTTCTCTCTATAACTCCACCCCTCCTCTTCTTCATTTTGTGCTGCACATTGTTCATTCCCATTCCTTCAGTTCTTCCACCCATATTTTCAAAGCTTATTTGGAATCTCATCTGTAATAGGCTGCTTTCCATCTTTTATTATTCCTAGCACCTTGACTATTCTTTCCCTTGCTATGTCCTCTTCCCCGTCCTTTCCCTATAATCTTTTCTTTCCTTCTTAACATTCTCCTCTATCTATACTAGCAAATAGATAACACATTCTCTCCATTTCACCTCTTTTTACTCTTTTCTTTCATTTTCTCTCTCCCTTTTGACTGCCTTTTATACCATCTCTTTCGTCCTAGACTTCTTTCTCTCTCCATCAAACCCTTCAATTTCCTACTGATTTTTTCATCACACATCTCAGCATACTTGTTTTTTTTTCTTCTATGTTCTTCTCTACTTCTTTTTGCACTCCTATAATCTTTAACCTTCCCTTCCTTGTCTTTTTCCGACATGGATGGAACTGCACCTTCTTTCCATAAATCAACGAATCTCCTCTCCATACTCTTCTGCACATTGTTCATTCTTATTTCTCTAGCTTTTTCATTCCATATTCGCAGCGCTTATTTGGAGTCTCATCTATAATTGGTAGTTTTCCCTCTTTCATTATTATTGACACCTTGAATGTTTCTTCCCTTGCTATGCCCTCTTCCGCACCTCTTTCCCTACCATCCTTTCTTCCTTTGTTGTCATTTCTCTCTATCTATCCTAGCAAACAGATGACATATTTTTTCCCATTTAACCATATCAAGACCGAGGCTTACTCTTCTCTCTCTCTCTCTCTCTCACTTCAGACTTACTTTCAAACCATGTCCTTTGTCCTAGACTTCTCCATCTCTTCATCAAACTTTTTATTCTCCTACTCATTTTTTATCACACATCTCAGCATACTCGTCTTTTTCTCTTATATTTTTCTCTATTTCGTTTTATACTCCACTAATCTCTAACGTCTTTCCCTTTGACTTTTTTCACCATCGATAAAACTACACCTTCTTTCCATGATTCCACTCACATCCTCTTCATAATCTACTACACATTATTCATCCTAATTTCTTCAGTTCCGCCCCCCCCCCCCCCATATTTTCGAAGCTTATTTGGAGTCTCATTCATAATAAGTATCTTGCCACCCTTAATTATACCTAACACATTAACTATGTATTCCTTGCTATGTCTTCTTACTCGTCTCTTTCCCTACAATCTTCTCTTCCCTCCTCAACATCCGACTACATTTCAAACCATGTCTTCCTTCCTAAAACTTTTCCGTCTCTCCATCAAGCCTTTTATTCTCCTACTAATTTTTCTATCACACATCTCAGCATACTCGTTCTTTTCATCCCTATATTCTTCTCTACTGCATTTTATACTCCTATAATCTTCATCCTCTTCCTCTTTAACTTTTTTCCACCATGAATAAAACTACACCTTCTTTCCATGATTTAACCCCTGTCTTCTCCATACTCTACTGCAAATTGTTTCATCATTATTTCTTTAGTTCTTTCCTCCCATATTTCCAGAGCTTCTTTGGAGTCTCATATATAATAGGTAGCTTCCCATCTTCCATTACTCCTAACACCTTCGAATATTTCTTCCCTTGCTATGTCCTTTTCCTCTTCTCTTTCCCTACCATCTTCTCTTCCTTTGTTAACATTTCTATTCATCTATCCTAGCAAATAGATCACATATTTTTTCCATTTTACCATCTCAAGATCCCGGTTAACTCTTTTCTTCCCTCTCTCCCTCCCCCCCCACCTCTCTCCCTTTTGACTGCCTTCTAAACCATGTCTTCTATCCTAGACTTTTCCGTCTCTTTATCAAACCTTTTATGCTCCTACTAATTTTTTCATCACACATCTCAGTATACTCGTTCTTCTGTATTCTCCTCTAATCCTTTTTACATTCCTGTAACCTTGAACCTATTCCTCTTTTACTTTTCTCCACCAATAATAATACACCTTCTTTCCACAAATCCACCCCTCTCCTCTTCATTTTGTACTGCACATTGTTCATTACCATTCCTTTAGTCCTTTTCCCCATATTTTCAGAATTTATTTGGAGTCTCATCTATAATAGGCGGGTTTTCATCTTTCATTATTCCTAACACCTTGACTCTTTCTTCCCTTGCTATGTCCTGTCTCTCGTCTCTTTCCCTACCATCTTTTCTTCCCTTCTAAACATTCCTCCCTATTCATCCTAGAAAATAGATAACATATTTTTTCCATTTTACCATATCAAGATCCCGGTTTACTCTTTTCTTTCTTTTCTCTCTCCCTCTCTCTTTTAACTGCCTTCAAACCATGTCTTCCGTCCTAGACTTCTCCCTCTCTTCATCTAGCCTCTTATTCTCCTACTCTTTTTCCATCACACATCTCAGAATACTAGTTCTTTTTTCTTCTGTATTCTTCTCTAATCCTTTTTACAATCCTGTAACCCTGAACCTCTTCCTCTTTTACTTTTTTCCACCAATAATAATAGTACACCTTCTTTCCACAAATCCAACCCTCTCCTCTTCATCTTGTACTGCACATTGTTCATTCCCATTTCTTCAGTTCTTTCCTCCCATATTTTCAGAGCTTATTTGAAGTCTCATCTATAATAGGTAGCTTTCCATCGTTCATTATTCTTAACATCTTGAATATTGCTTCCCTTTCTATGTCATCTTCCTCGCCTCTTTCCCTACCATCTTTTCTTTCTTTGTTAACATTTCTCTTCATCTATTCTATCGAATAGATAACATATTTTTTCCATCTCACCATCCCTAGATCCCAATTTACTCTCCTCTTTATTTCTCTCTCTCTCTCTCTCTTTTGACTGCCTTTCAAACCATGTCTTCCGTCCTAGAGTTTTCCGTTTCTTCTTCAAACCTTCTATTTATTTTTTTAACACACATCTCAGTATACTACTTTTTTCTCCTTTGTTCTCCTCTGCTTCTTCCCCTTCTCTTCATTCTTATAATTCCTACGAAAGGAGTTACAGAGATGTAAAAATATCTACCTTTACCCCTTCCTTTTGAACCTTATATAAAGTGTGTGAACTATCAGTAAGTTCAGTGATTCTAAATCTTTTCGAAAGTCTTGAAATTATTTGCAATTTCAATTAACTGTTTGAAACTCTCTTGATAAGTGCAAACACTTAAAAACTCTCAACATTACTTGAGATTGATTTGAAATTCCGACCATTCTTTTGAAAATCCTTCAAATATTTAAAGAGCCTGTAAGAATACCTGAATATATTTTTCGAATCCTTGGAATTGAAATTTTATTAAAATCTCATGCAGAATTCTTCTAGACATTCTGAAGTAGTTAAGAATCCCTTGATGTTCTTATGAAAATAAAATATTAGAATATTCAGTAGTTTGACAACTTATTATTTCTTTATTTCAAAAAATGTTTTGAAAATAGTGTGTGGAATATTGATAATATTCAGATATACAAGTATATGTTCACCTGAAAAAAAATTCCAGAAAAAATATATTGTATAATTGTCAGAATTGCAAATTTTTAGATTCAACCCCTTCGCACCCACCGTAGACAATTTTCTATGTTTGGAGAATTACGCTACCGTCGACAATTGTCGGTTCATCTAACGCAAGGACTATTAAAAATAATTGCTGACTTTGGGACCTGTTGAATTGTTAAAAAAAGAAGCAAGAAAATTTTTTTTAAAATTGTTGGTGAGTTTTTGAAATTTTTCTTCGAATGAACTTCGAGACTAATATTTTACACCTCTTGATGAGAATATAGTACGTGACTCATGACATGATACCCTTCAAATAATTATTCAATTACAGAGAACAAATCTTCAATAAATTAAAATAAAATATCAATAAAATAAAATGTCTTTATAGATGCAAATATGCATTAATTTAAATAGGAAATGACAGAGAAAATTGTGTTGAATGATTGTTCGAATCCTAAAGTTTTAATTTCAACCCTTTTTCGCACCAGCCGCAGAGAATTCGTTATAATAAAAAAATAGCATTTTTTGACTAACATAACTTTGAATTGTCAATAATACAGTTCCATTTCCGAATGAATAATTGCATTCCAAACAAAATATTCAAATCCTTAGCAAAGAAGTTTAACTTCAACCCCGAAAATATTTTTATTTCATATCAAAGACAGTTTAGTTGAATCAAAAAGACGAATTTTCAAGAAGATAGTTGAATCGTTAAATATAAAAAAGATTTTGCAGATAATGAAGAACAAAAATCATCTAAAATTTTGAATTTTCAAACCAAAAAGATAAGTTTTAAGTAAATGAGTTATACTTTGAACCATATAACCACATTTTCAATCTAAAGGATAAATTTTTAACCAAGAAGATTGATTTTCTGCTAAAAAAGATGAATTTTCAACAATTGAAATTTAAGAATTTCAAATTAGATTAAAATTAAATTCAAAATCCTATCTAACGTTCAATACTCAAGTTAATGTATAGAATTCCTGAAAATTAAACAAGAATCCAAGGACCAAATTTGGACAAGCACCACAAAATAGTCTTATTGCAAATTTTAAAGACAAAAAAATTTCTTTCTTTGGACAAGAATAAAATAATATTGTATCATATCATTATAAAATATATAATCTTATATAATATTATATAATATTATTTTTGTCAGAAGAAACTCATTCTATTGTTTCTAAAATTCCATTTGGAAAAAAAAATGGAAAAGTTAAATTTTCACACAAAAAATAGTTCTCAATTTGAAGAAATAATAATTTTCTACAAAACAGTTGAATTCTCGAGAGAATTTTCAAATTTTCAAGATTGAAGAACGTATTTTAAAGTAGCAAACCAATTTTCAATACAAAACAGTTGAATTTTGAACCAAAAAATATGAAGCTTCAACAAAAGAGTTCATTTTTAACCAAATAAATTATTATTAAACCAAGTAGTTCAACTTTATGTATAGGAATAATCTTGTACCAAAAAAGAAAAATTTGTATCAAAATACTTAATTATTAACCATATATTTAAATTTTCAATATATTTGTTTATTTTTATACCCTAGAATATTATTAAATTTTCGACCAAAAAATAGAAATTGTCTAATGGAAAGTTGAACTTTCAACCTGAAAATGTGAATTTTTTAACAAATAGGTTAGATTTCTACAAAATAGCTTAACTTTCTACCAAACTGTTGAAGTTTGAAGCCTGAAAGTGAAATTTTCTAAGAAAAACACCCGAATTTCCAATAAGCAAAAATGATTTGTGTACAGAGAAATGACTTCATCACATAATATGTGAAAGAGGATTAAAAAAAAAAGATTGTACTTTTGGATGAAAAACAAATTATAGATAGATAGATTAGATAAAATTATTAATTAATTAATTAGAGTTACAATTTATTTAATTTCAAACTTTTTTCGCACCGACCGTAGGAAATTGCGTACTTCCACATCTTTTTTTGACTGAATCAATTCTATTTCGAAAAATACCTCTTATAGCTGCAATTTTCACTCAAGCATCATCCAGACTACTATTCCAATTAATTATTCATATATGTTTGTAAGAAAAGGGAAAAAATGATTCAAAAGTGTTGAAAAAATATCACTGAAAATCTTTATAGAATTATAGATCTTTATAGAAATTTCCAACAAAGTAGTTGAATTCTGAAACAAATAGATAAATTTACAACCAAAAAGATTGAATTTCTACCCAAATGGATAAATTTTCCACAAAATGAAAAAAATTCAAACCAAGAAGACAAATTCTTCATAAAATATTACGATTTTATATCGAAATAGAAGAAGTTTCAACAAGAAACGTAGTCTTCAATCAAAGTAGATGAATTTTTAATTAAAAAAAAAAATTTTAACCAAAAATGGAATTGTTAAGTTTTCAGCTTGTACAACTAATTTTCAGCCATTTGAATTTCGCCAAGAACATAAATTTGCCACTCAAATAGACAAATTTTTAATAAAGCTTCAACAAATTCAAACTAGAAAGTAAAAAATTTTGGAAAAAAGTGAAATTTTATCTGGAATAAAGGAGTTTGAAGAAGAGACCTATTTTTTAAATAATCAAGAAGAATTTGTAATCAAATAGTTACATTTTTCGCAAAAAAAAGTCAGCCGAAAATGAAGTTGTTAAATTTTCAGTCTAAAATCTAATTTTCAACAACAAGAAAAAAACAATATAATGAATTTTCATCATAAAAAATCAATTTTCTACCTAAATAAACGAAATTTCAACAAAATGCGTGAATTTGCAAGCAAACAGTTGAAATTTCAACTAAAAAAGAGAAGTTCTGAACTAGTGGTAGGTAACTAAAAACAACAAATTGATTTCAAATAGTTGAATTTTATACAACAAGATTATATTCAACAAGAAGGTATATTTTCAACAATAAAAAATTGATTATCAACAAAAGTAGATAAGTTTTTAACAAAATTTCGAGGAAGTAAAACTAAAAAGTTGAATTCTTTAGAAAATAGTAAAATTTTGAACCTAAATAAAAAAAGTTTCAACAACAATCCTAATTTTAAATCAAGAAAGATAAATTCGTAACAAAATAGTTGAATTTTCTACCAAAATAGTTATATTTCAACCAAAAATGGAACCATGTCTTCCAGTTCGAACAACAAATGTTCAACAACAACAAAAACGTATCGGAACTAAAAATAAAAATCTTTCGAAAATAGTGATATTCTTCCCGGAATAGAAAAATTGTAATAAAAAACTGAATCTTTAATCAAAAGAAATTAAATTTCAACGAAATAGTTAAATTGTTAGCTGGGAAAAAAATTCGACCAAAAATGGAATAATCAAATTTTTATTTTGAAAAACTAATTTTAAACGAAAAAAACGAAATTTTCGACTGGTTGAATTCAACTAAAAATGGAGAAGTTTTCACAAAACTGTTGAATTATCAAGAAAAATGATGAATTTAGTACGTGGAATATCAATTTTCTACCAAAATAGTTTACTCTCCAATTAAAAATATGCCTATTCAAAAAAGTTTGTCTTTAACCAAATAGGTAGTTCAATTTCCTAAGGAACTGCTTTTGTTTCAAGCCTAAAAGAAAAATTTTTCCACAAAACACTTGAACATTTAACCAAAAAGAAAGGACTTTTTACAGAGAAGTTCCACTTTGAATAAATTAGTCGATTTTATAACCAAACAGAATGACTACTCAAAAAAATCTGTAATAGTTGATGTATCAACAAAGATTTCAGTTTTAAATTGGAAGCTGTTAAACTCAACCGAAAAAGAAGAATTTTTAACAAAATTGCGGAATCCTTCACTAAAATAGATTAATTTTCAACGAAGCAGTGGTCGTTTTGAACAAAAAGGATGAATTTTCATAATTTTTCGCACCAGCCGTAGATTGTCTTCGTGGCAAGAATTATTAATATTTGGTTGACGTATTTTTTTTAAATATGCTTAGCAAATGGAATTTCAACTGAAACAGCATCAGACTACTTATTCCGGAAATAATTTAACCAATTTGAAAACTATTCAATTTGAAAAATGTTTGCAAATTGTGGTTGTTAAAAGTAACCTCTTACTGAAGAATTGCAATTTGTGTGAGCGAAACGTAGCACTATATAAAATGAAATGAATAACCCAGAACGATATCATCAAAGTGTAAAACTTCAGGAAGAGATATGACAGTTCTTGGTGCGTTAAATAAAAAAGATAGAATGAGATATCGCTGATCGAAGTGACAACAACCCTCTAATTAATTATTTATTTATATGTGTGATGAAATAAGAAAATTATTTCAGGTTTTTTAAATAAAATACCACTAATAATCTATAGATACAATTATCTTTTCGCCAAAAGAGGACATTGCAGTAAAAATGTTGGGGTATAATTGCTAGAATCACAACTTTTCAATTTTAACCCATTTTCGCACCAGCCGTAGAAATTGGTCTTCGTGTCAAAAATTATCAATATATTGGCAAACTAATTTTTTTTAATACGCCTTATAGCTGGCATTTCAACTAAATCATCATCAGACTCTTTCAAAAAATAAGTAAACCAGTCGAAAAAACTATCCATTTGGAAAAAAGTTTGTACGTATATGTACAAACATTTTTCCAATTGTAACGGTTGTTAGAAGTGACCTAATGAAGAATTACACTTCGTGCAAGCGAATTGTAGCACTATATAAAATGGAATAAATAAACTAGAGCGAAATAATTAAAGTGTAAAACTTGAGAGAGATATTGCAGTTCTTAGTGCGTTAAACGAAAAAGGTACTGAGGGATATCTCTCGAAAGGGAACTGATCGAAGTGGCTGGTGCTCGAAGCTCCAGGCGAGCTAAATTGAAAGTATAAATTACAGATAAGGGATGCCGAGCTCTCGAATACCCAGGGACGATCGGTAAGGTAGAAGTCAGTCTATCGGTTATGCCTCGTGCGTGATAGTCCTACCGATCAGTCTACTTCCAGCTTCTGGAACCACTCCTGGAAACAGATAATCGTATATCTCCGTGAATTGAGACCATCCCCTTATGAATTCATCCCTCATTTATTCAGGTCAAGAGGTCATTTTAACATTTTCAGACGAGCGAGAAATACAAACTGCCGCTTGCCGAAAAAGTGTACACTATTTGGAAGGGGTATGCAAAAACTACTTCACAATGACAAGAAGGATGGGGCTAACAGATTTTGTGATGCAGGGGGGGGGGATTGACGCAGAATAGAAAATATAAATGTGAATAAAAATTCTTTGAATTACTTGGAAAAAAATAAATTTAGTGTTTTTATTTTACAAGTAGGGAAAACCAGTATAAGGTGGACAAACATAATTTTGATATGATAGTATATATTTTTCAATATGTTATGAAAAGGGTGGGATCATTAAACTGTGTCGTACTCAACAAACGATGACAGTGATTACTACCAACCATCAATTTCTGCTGTTCCTTTAAATGGTAGTCCTAAGTTGGCATCCCCTTGGTCCTGAGTCGGCACATAATTTTTTCCTCTCAAATGCAAGAAAGAGTGCCGGTTATGGAAGTTTCAGGAGGATATAGGCAAATATAAACCATTTACAATGAAAAAAACATGCAAAATGTTTTCAAACTTTATTCATATGATGGACAAATTTCTCCACTGTAATAATCTGCAAACATGCAGTCAAAATACGACCAAACTAAAAAAAACCACAAGAAACGAGTGACATGGAATGTTGACACAACAAAACAAAATAACAAACATAACAATGAAAGCAACAGAAAAAGAGGTGCCGACTCAGGACGGCATGTTTGGTGCCGACTCAGGTTTACTACAAATGTTCACACATTTGATGCAAGAAAATTAAATCATGTTCATGTCTACTAACCTGTCATACGAAAAAATGGTTGAACCGATACGCACGCCATCTCTGAGAAACGCGAGGGTGCCGGCTTAACCCACAGTGCCGACTTAGGACAACTCTTTTCTTTTGATTTCATAATAATAATTCATATCTCTTGCGAACAAATTCTAATATTTAGTTGATAATTTAACTATCTGTTGAAAATTCGTTTTTGCAGTTGAAAATCAATTTATTTCATAGAAAATTTTGTAACTAATCCAGTGTTCCCTGAAAATTGGTCGTTTCCAGTTGAAAATTCAACTACTGAATTTCGTCATCAAGAATTCAAATTTTTAGGTTGAAAATTCAACAATTGTGCTGTTAGATCAACTTAGTTTGTTGAGCATAGATCTCATTGGCTAAAGATTCAACAATTTTGTTGAAAAATTTTTTAAACTGAAAATCTAGCTTTTCCAATTCTGGTTGAAAATTTAAGAAAATTCAACTATTTAGTTAAGAATTGATGCATTTTGTTGCAACTTTATCTTTTTTGGTAGAAAATTTACCTTCTTGATTGAAAATTTAATTAAATTGTTGAAAATTGAACTATTTTGTTGAAAATTCATTCTGTCGCTTCAAGATTAAACAATTTATTCTCATTTTTCGGTTTCTTTGGTTGTAAACTATTTTTTTTTAACTGAAAAATTTAACTAATCCATTTTTGATTGAAAAATTATCATTTTTAGTAGAAAATTCAACAATTTGGTTCAATATTTATGTATTTCGTGGCAAATTCGTCTTTTCCAGTTAAAAATGAATCATTTTAGATTGAAAATCAGTTGTTTTTTTAAATTTGACTTTTTTAATAAAAATTCATATTTTCGGTTTAAAAATTTACCTAATATAGAAAAAATTAGTCTTTTTGGCTTGAAAATTCAGAAGTTTGGTAACAAATTGGCTGAAAATTAAGCATTTTTGTTAGAAATTTATTATATTGTATGGAAATTTATATTTCTTGGTCAGAAGTAATTTTTGTATGTAGAAAATCAATTTTTTTTATTTAAAATTCAACTGCTTGTTTGAAAGTGGAACTTTTTTTTTAAATTAGTTAAAAATTAATTTTTTAAACTGCAACATTAACTGTTTTAATTTTTTTTTAACTAATTTTTTTTAGTCAAAATCCAAATATTTTATTTAAAAATAATCTTTTAGTTGAAAATCAATATTTTCGAGTTGAAAATTCAATTGATTTGTAGAAAATTAGATTTTTTTCATTTTCATTTCATAAAATTAGATTTTAGTTCATTTTTAAGCCTCATTATTAAAATTAAGGATTGCTAATTTTTGAACTAAAACCCTGTTCCCTACTATTTTCGGGTATGCTCTTTCAGAATCTGACCTCAAAATTGAAATATCTCATCCAGAAAATTAAATATGGCGGCTTTTATTTTTTTAAAAATATATAAAAATGTTGAGAAAAATTTTTTTTCATGATTTTTTTTATATGTCCGAACACAGGTTTTTGGGGTCGCTGAATCCGAATCTAGTATCAAATTTTCGAAATTCAAGATAGCATCCAATATGGCGGCCAAAGTTTAAAAAAATGTTTTGAACTGGATGAAACTGTCCGTACATAGGTTTTAGGGGTCACTGAATCCGAATATAGTATAAGATTTTCTAAATTCAAGATGGCGGACCCAATATGGTGGCTAACATTTTTCAAAATGTTTATTTCTTGTCATATTGGATCCGCTATCTTGAATTTCGAAAATCTGACATTAGATTCGGAATCAGCGACCCCAAGAATCTGTGTTCAGACAATTCCATCGGGTGCCGAACATTTTTTATTTTGGCTGCCATGTTGGATCCGCGATCTTGAATTTCGAAAATCTGACACTAGATTCGGATTCAGCGACCCCAAAAACGTACGTACGAACAATCTCATCAAGTTCGTAAATTTTTAAAATTTTGTGCGCCATATTGGATAAGCTATCTGGAATTTCGATAATCTAACACGATATTCGGATTCAGCGACCCCAAAAAAGTGAAAAAGTGAAAAATCACCATTTTAAAAATAATAACGACTTTTATTATGAAAACCAAAAGTATACTGTCAGACCACATGATTTTTGTGCACCGATAGTTGAAGAAAGTGTGAAGTTTTCTTCCGATTTCAATGTGAAAAAAAATCATGAAAAAAAAATTTTCCTAAAATTTTCATATTTAGTTTATTTTAGACGTACTTTTAATAAAATCATAGTTTCTGTAATATTCCACGATTATTCAAAAATACCGAAATATTCGCAAAAGTTTTATGAAAATTAAAAATACATTTTCATTTTCTGTTTCAGGTGAGTCCGGGTTGGAAGTTGGAAGTATTATCACATGCCTTTTTTGCAAGTCAGAGGAAAATGCGGTACATAATCTATATTTTTTGATATTTTATAAGTACTGTAAAAAAGTAACTTTCAATACAAAATACAAAATTATCAAAAATTAGATTCTAAAATCTGATAACAAGTAACTAAGTATTATTAGTTTGTTTTTTAAGTAATTTATTTTTTATGAAAATTAGGTTATTTCACGGGTTTTTGCAATATATTAAGAATAATTTGTCTCAGTCTAAAATTCAGGTCTTTAAGAATTTGGAAAAAGTAAAAAAAATTCATGAAATATTCTTAAGTTCTATAATATTTTGAATCTTATTCAAACTTCTAAAATCCCCAACTATCTCAAATTATTTTCAAAATAAGGAAAAACTTCTTTTCAAATCCTCCAGATTTTTCTGCGGCGTTTTTAGAAATCTTAAGAATATGTTTCTTCTTTATTTTCTTTAACAGCCAATTTCTTTAAATATTGTTCAAAATTTTTCCAACGGAAAATTGCCTTAAAATTTCTCAGATTTATTTTTGAAATTTTTGGAAATCCCTAAAATCCTTAAAATCCTGAATATTTCCTTAATTAAATCGATTTTTCCAAATCTCTTATTCTTCCTCGAAAAATAAACTCTTCGGTACTTTAAAATTCCCGAAAAAGGAAATTTCTGGAATATGAAGTTCCCGAAATTATGAAATTGCTGAAATATGAAAATCCTGAATTGAAAAACTCCTGAACTGTTTATAATATTTCAGAATTTTTTAATTCTGGAATAATAAAATTCCTGCGATTCTTTGATATCACCCGAATTTTTAAAATTTTGAATAATAAAATTCGCTGCAGAAAATTGACGAATAATAATGAATACTCTGACACTATCAAACTCCCGACATCAGAAAATTCTCGAATTTAAAAAATCAAAATAATAATTTTTGATCAATATTATTTATTCATTGAAAATACAGAAATATCATATTAATTCGGAGACATTTTTATGGTTATTCTGTTTTTTCAAACTATTGTCCAAATTCAAAATAAAACCAATTGGAAAAAATCTCAATGCAAGCTTTTTCTTTGAAAATGCACATGGTAGTTTTTTTTAATTACTGTTCTTGTAATAATATTGTTTTTTTGTATTGAGAAATATTTTTCTTCAATTATTGTTCTATTAAAAGTTGGAAATGGGACAATGCGACGCTTTGTTTTTTAAAATAAAATGAAAACCTAAACAAAATTTGTTTGGGTAAAAATGTTTTGTTATTGTATTTTCAGCAAATGAATATAATTTATTTTATTTTTTTTTAATTTAGTTCTTTACATTTTATAAGTTTCTAGTGCCCGTAATTTTGCAGTATCGGATATTTTATAATTCCGCTATTCTGTATCGTAAATTTTATTATTCGGAAATTTTCAAATTTAGTAATATTATAAACTGTTGTGAATTTTTTCATTCGGTGATTTTTAAATTCGCTAATATTATAAATTGTCCTGAAATTTTATTGTTCGCGAATTTTCCATGCCGGGATTTTTATATTTTAGCAATTTTCCAATTTATGGAATTTTCTATTACAAATATTTTCCTTTTCAGGAATTTCACAGTTTCGGGATTCATTCATGTGTTCTTTCTTTAATTATACAATTTATCAGAGGTAATGGATAATTGTTGATAATTAAGGTTTCTTTGATTTGTTTTATATTATCTTTTCTAAACTGAACATCGCTAGCTTTTATGCCTCTGTCAATTAAATTTTTGATTAGTCCTATTTTTTGTTCAAAAGGATGGTGTGAGTTGTAATTTAAATACTGACCAGAAATTGTAGGTTTTTTATACCTAGGCAATATATATAATCCCTAGGCATTATATATAATGCCCGGTACGAGATAGGCAAAGTATGTATATAATCTTGATTTTGAATAATGATGTAGTGGAAGAAGGGCATGAGAAATTGAACTTTGAACTGAATTTGAATTTTTCTTTCAAATCAAGAGCTGATTAAATTCCAATGAGATTCGTGACAAGTAACTTCTTAAAAATTATTTTAACCATTCTTTATTCAACAACAAAGTTTTTTCTTTAATTTTCAGAAGTGCCATTTTTATGGATTTTTAGATTTATAAAGAATGATCTC
>CAKNXH010000124.1:102271-147799 GCA_932178445.1 Andricus quercusramuli
GCACAAACCTTAAACCCACAAACCTCAAACACATGAACTTAAAACCACAAATACACACACCCACGAACAGCAAACCCACATACCTCAAACCCACAAAACTCAAAACCACAAATCTCAAACCAACAAACCTCAAAACCCCAAATTCTTAAACCCACAAACCTCAAACCCACGAACCTCCAACCCACAAAAATTAAACCTCAAACACACGAACCTGAAACCCACAAAAATTATACCTCAAACCCAAAAACCTCAAACACATAAACCTAAAAACCATGAACCCACGAACCTCAAGCCCACAAACATCAAACTCCATGTTCATAAAACTCAACATATAAGTATATTGTGCAGAATTGTCCACAAACCTACCAACCTTTAGGATTTAGGTTCTATGGTTTATGGGTTAATGAGTTATGGGCTTATGGTTTTAGGGTTTATGGGTTGAGAGTTCATGGTTTTAGGTTTTATGGGCTTAAGGTTTATGGGTTTTTGGTTTAGGGTTTATGGGTTTATTGATTTATGGATTGAGGGTTTATGGGTTTAGGGTTTATGGGTTTAGGGTTTATGGGTTTAGGGTTTATGGGTTTGGGGTTTACGGGTTTTGGGTTCACTGGTTTGAGGTTTAGTTTTTATGGGTTTGAGGTTCGTGGGTTTGAGGTTTTTTTGGGCTTGGGGGTTTGAGGTTTGTTGGTTTGAGGTTTGTGGGTTTGAGGTTTGTGGGTTTGAGGTTTGTGGGTGTCCTGTTTGTGGGTTTGCGGTTTTAGGCTTATGTGCTTGAGATTTGTGGGTTCGGGGTTTTAGGTTCATGGATTTGTGAGTTTGAGGTTTGTAGGTTTCTGGGCTTGGGAGTTTTATGTTTGTGGATTTGAGGTTTGTGCGTTCACAGTTTAATTTTTGTGAGTTCAAGGTTTTTGCGTTTGAGGTTCGTGGTTTTGAGTTTTGTGGCCTTCCGGGTTTGGGGTTTGAGGTTTGTTGGTTTGATGCTTGTGAGCTTGTGGGTTTGAGGTTTGTGGGTTCGAGGTTTTTGGGTTTGCTGTTTTTGGGTTTGTGGATTTGTGGTTTTAGGTTAATGTGTTTGAGGTTTGTGGGTTTTTAAGTTTGTGCGTTTGAGGCTTTTAGTTTGAGGTTTGTGGGTTCATGGGTTTGGGGGTTTGAGGTTTGTGAGTTTGATGTAAAGATATTACCAATTGCATGGTTTTAAATGTTTCGAAATTTCGTAGTTCAGCTACCTTGGTGAGTTCATATTTTTCTATGTTAGTTTTTTGCAGAAAACTAAAAAAGTAGTAGTGACACATGAAATTATAAGGCGTTCCCGCATTTAAAAAGAAAATAATTAAAATCGGTCAAAAATAGAGCAGTCAGCAGAATTTGTAACGAAATTTGGAAAAACTCACTGTGCGGCAATCGGAAGTTCTGTGGTTCGATTCCCAGCGGAGCAAAAGGAGAAGATCTTTTTTCAGAAAAAAAAAATAATAATAAAGAAGATTGATTTGACGGTAGTCGTGCATGCGAAATTGTCAAAGAAGAAAATATCCTAATGTAGAAGAACCTTTAACCCTTCCATGAATGCAAAATGTCCGTCCAGGAAAGGGCGGAGGACCTTCTTATATGAACGATATCCGCTTTTCGCAACGGCACGCGTCCCGATGCCAACGCTTCAAGAATATTAAATTCTCAACCGTCGCATAAATTAAAAGATAGCGGTCTCTACTTCGACTACGTATAAATTTCACAAGAGCATAGAGTACGGATCCTTTCCCTTTAGGAGGTACCAAACTTTGTGTACAGAGAGAATTGCCCATATGAAGCTTTTGATGTATGAATAATGAATATGTATCACATATATCCTTATAGACTGTGCGCGGTCTATCCGGAAAGTATTGGTCAGATTAACAGTAAAAGGGATGGAAGAAGACCTTGTTATTTTAAAAAACCATTGTTTAGGAAATATTGAGCCATGATTTGGCGATGAGCCACGGAAAAGTGGCGGCTGAGTCTTGCGCAGCTTATTCAGCAATTCCTGGCGAAACACCAGAAATTGCACAAACACCTGATACAAATTGGGCAGTCCGAATTTAATCCTGAGCTGGTTCCCTAGGGTTTCTAGCTATTCCCAAAATTAAAGTATCTTCTAAAAGAAAAACGATTTCCGGATCGAAATATATATCAACTTTTCAACAAAATCAGTATGGAGACATGGATGTGACAACTAAATTGGGAGAAATTTTTTGAAATTCCGTTTTTAACAATTTCAAGTGATTTGAGCTTCTATAATTTTAAATAAATTTTCTATTATTTCCGTGATATCGAAACAAATACGCAGTTTCAAAATTAAAAGATAAAAAACTGAAAGTACCAGTTTATTTTTTCCCCCTTTGGTCCTTATCCAGTTGTCATTCTCATGTGTATTGGGCAATAAATTTTTATGGGTCTGGAAATTAATTTTTCTCTTTCTAAAAGAGTTTCTTTAGAATAACCTTACGAATAACTAAAATGCTGAATCTTCAAGTAAAAATATGAATTGTCATTCCGAAAATATGAATTTTTAACTCGTGAAAAGGAATTTTCAACCAAATTGTCAAATTTTGAACCCGAAAATATGAATTGTTGACAAAAAGTTAATTCAATATTATATAGTGAAGTTTTCAACAAAATAGCGGAATTTTCATCAACAAAAGATGGATTGTTCACAAAGCAGTTGATTTTTTATTTTGAAAATATGAAATTTTCAACCATGACCAGAAATTTTAAATAAAATAGTTGCATTCCCAATCGAAAAATACAAAATGTTGACAAAAAGTTCATTACAAGTTAAATTAAACGAAGTTTCTATGTAACAATTAATGTTCAACTCAATAATATAAATTTTCAATCCAATAATACAAATTTTTAACGAAAAAGTTAACATTGAACGAAATAGTTGAATTTTCGATTAGGAATATGAATTTTCAACCAAAAAGTTCATTTTCAACAAAATAGTAGAATTTTCGACCAAAAATATGAATTTTCAACAGAAAACATGATTTTCAACCAAATAGTTGAATTTTCAAGCAAAAAATATCAATTTTAGGGAACAGTGTTCATTTTTATCCGAGAAGTTACATTTTCAATTGAGAAAGGCGAAATTTTAAATTTTTTTAACCTAAAATACTAATAAATAAAATACTAATATTCTCAGCGAAATAGGTGAACTTTGGACTAAAAATATGAATTTTCAACAAAAAAGTTCATTTTCAACAAAATTGTTGAATTTTCTACCAAAAATATGAATTTTCAACACAAAACTTGCTTTCCAAACGACTAGTTGAATTTTCAAGCCAAAAATATCAATTTTTGGGAAAAGTGTCCATTTTTCTTAGAAATGGTAAATTTTCAATTGATAAAGGTGAACTTTTAAATTTTTAAACCTAAAATACGAATTTTCTTTAAAACAATTTAGTTTTCAATTCAATAATATGAATTTTCTACCAAAAGTTAATTTTCAACAGAATTGTTGAATTTTCAATCAAAAATATAAATTTTCAACACAGAACTTTATTTTCAACCAAATAGTAGAATTTTTGAGCCAAAAATATAAATTTTCGGGAAGAGTGTTCATTTTCATTCAAAAAGTGGAATTTTTAATTAAGAAAGGCGAACTTTAAAATTTTTTAACCTAAAATACGAATTTTCTGTTAACCAATTGAATTGTTTATCCGATAATTTGAATTTTCGAAAAAGAAGATAAAATTCAAACAATTTTATGAATTTTTGCTCAAAAATATGAATTTCCAACAAAAAAGATTATTTTCAACCCAATAGCTGAACTTTTGACTAAGAATATAAATTTTCAACCAAAAAGTTAATTTTAAACAAAATAGTTGAATTTTTGATCAAAAATATAAATTTTCAACACAAAACTCTATTTTCAACCACATCGTTGAATTTTTGTGCCAAAAATATCAATTTTCGGGACAAGTGTTCATTTTCATTCAAAAAGTTAAATTTTCAATTGAGAAAAACTAATTTTTTCATTTTCAAACCTAAAATACGAATTTTCTAAAAGACAATTGAATTTTCGATCGAATAATATGAATTTTCGACCAGGAAGATAACATTCAATCAAATCGTTGAATTTTTGAGCCAAAAACATCAATTTTTGGGAAAAGTGTTCATTTTCATTCTAAAAGTTAAATTTTCAATTGAGAAATATTAGCTTTCTAATTTTTAAACCTCAAATACGAATTTTCTATACAAAAATTGAATTTTCGATCTGCTCATACGAAATTTCGACAAACAAGATAACATTCAAACAAATAGTCGAATTTTCGAAAAAAACATCAATTTTTAACAAAAACTTTATTTTCAACCAAATAGCTGAACCTGTGATCAATAACATGAATTTTTAACAAAGAAGTTTATTTTCAACCAAACGGTTGAATTTTCGGCCAAAAAATACGAATTTTCAGGAAAAAAAAGTTAGTTTTGAATCAAAAAGTTGATTTTTCTACCAAAATAGTTGAATTTTCGATCAAAAATATAAATTTTCAACACAAAACTTTATTTTCAACCAAATCGTTGAATTTTTGATCCAAAAATATAAATTTTCGTGAAAAGTGTTCATTTTCATTCAAAAAGTTAAATTTTCAATTTTCGACGAAGAAGAAAACATTCAAACAAATAGTCGAGTTTTCGATAAAAAAATACCAATTTTTAACAAAATTTTTAATTCCAACCAAATAGCTAAACTTTTGACTAAGAATATGAATTTTCAACCAACAAGTTCATTTTCAACAGAATAGTTGAATTTTCGATCGAAAATACAAATATTCGACGCAGAACTTTATTTTCAACCAAATAGCTGAACTTTTGACTAAAATATGGATTTTCTACAAAAAAGTTCTTTTTTAACCAAATAGATGAATTTTTATACAAAAAATACGAATTTTCAGAAAAAAAGTTCATTTCGAACCAAATGGTTGATTTTTCTACCAAAATAGTTGAAATTTTAACAAAATAGTCAAATGTTCAACCATATAGTTCAATTTTCTTTGAAAATAGTTGGATTTTGAATCAAAAAATAATAATTTTTTAAGAAAAATTCAATTTTAGACTTTTAAATACGAAAATATAAATGTTGGAAAAGACTTAAGTTTCATCCATGAATGGTAACTTTTTTTGATTAAAAAAGGTTAACTTTCAATCAAGAGAGGCAAATTTTCAACAAACCAGGTGAATTTTTTACCAAAAAAATAATAAAATTGAACAAAAACTGTTTCTTCAAACGAATTGTTTAATATTTCAGCCAAAGAGATTAAACTTGAACCAAGACTTTATAAATTCGACTTTATTTCTGACTAAGAAATATGATTTTTTCACAAAGAGAAAGACATTTATACCAAAAAAGATGACTTTTAAATAAACTTGCTAGCGAATATAGAATTAAAATAATATTCTACTCAGTATGACAACATTTATTTATTTTTCTTATATTTATTTTTATTCGTTTATTTTATAACAACTTCAATAATAAATAGGCTTGCAGAATGGCTTTTGATGTGAGCCAGGCATTCAAAGTACACAGAATGGGGCAGCGCAATGGCGCGGTCCCATAAAAAGCACTCGTTAGCGCTTCGTAATGCAGCACGTGATGGCACTTATCTAGAGATGTACATGAGTACACCCCAGAGACTCATAATTCTCGTTGGTTTTGCAAGAAAGAATAACTTAACCGCTCGGTGGTTAAGAAGAATATAACAGTATGCGAGAAAGTACTTAACGTGACAAAATTCGCCGACCCCTTCATTCCAAAATTGAACTGAAAGACAAAAAACGTTACCTAACACTTTTAATATTTCAGATGTTTTCAGCACATAAGAAGCCTGCTTAATGAGTCACCATTTTACACTATAAAAAAGATATCAATACACAACCGTTTCAAGATTTTTGCCTGACTTAGAAATGACCTGAACTACTGCCTTTCGAAATTCTGACTGAAGATTGACCTGTACTACTTACTCCCGGTCTGATTAAACTTTGACTTGCTCTACTCAGCATTGATAGATACTACTGGACCTTCTCTTGACCCACATTTCTTATTGGATCCCTCAGGTGACAATGAGGGCTGACTAGTTATCGGTAGGCACTACTGCCTCCTGCTGAAACTCGTTTTCTGATTATTTATTGACATGTTCTACTGAAAGTCCTCGTGTTCTACTACAAAGTACTTTCCAGTCGTCTGCTTAAACATTGACATGTTCTACTGCACATTGATATATACTACTGGACCTTCTCTTGACCTCCATCCCTTCTTGGATCATCTAGATGACAATAACGGCTGACGAATTATCGACATGTACTACTGCCGTTTTTTATACCTTTTTTCTGACTATGTGTTGACTTGTGCTACTAAAAGTCCTCGTCTGCCACCAGCAAGTGCTTTCCCACGACCTGACTGAACATTGAGGTGTTCTACTGATGTCCCAGAGACTGGACCACATTCCTGTCTGACTATACAACGGAATATGCTACTGTCTCTGTTGAAAACTGGATTTCTGATTATTATTTAACCTAGCGTCTGATTGAACGTTGACTTGTTCTACTGCATCTCCACTGACTAAAATTTGTCTTTTGGTTAGATAATTAATCTTTTTTCATTAAAAAAATCAACTTTTCAAAAACGAACTTTTTTTATTTAAAACTCAAGTGTCTTTGAACAAATTCATCTTTTTATCTTGAAAATTCATCTATTTGGTTCAAAGTTATACTATTTTGTTGAAAATTTCTCACTTTCGCTTAGGGTTAAACTACTTTGTTGTTAATGCAACTCTTTGCTTCATGATTAATTTTTGTTCTTGAAAAATGGTTATAAAATGGCGAACGAATCGGACAGTGATTCTGAGAGCTCCGATTCAACGATCGTAAATGTCAATAATCAGACACAAAAATCACCGATTCGTTACAAGTGTTGTAAAGGAACTATTGTAAAAAGTGTTGTGTGCATTAATTGTGGTAATTCTTATCACAAAAGCTGTGCAAATCGGATAAAAGATCTTGTGTACCTTAGTGATGCTCGATGTCAGTGTTGTAATCCAAAAAGTGATCCATCATCATCAGGCAGTGAAAGTGAAACGATTAATCGTTGACGAAAATTAATAAAGGAACAAGAGACACTTTTGTGCACTAAGGATGAAGAAATAAAATCATTGAAATCTCATGTCAAAGCATTAAAAACCAAAGTTTCTAAGATGGATGAAACTAAGGCGTCTGATGACCTTACTCGAACGAAAGGTACGAAGTCATATCGTGACGCAATAGCGACAATTGTTATCAAGCCTAAAAATGAGGCTCAACTTTCTTCAGAAACTAAGAAGGCCGTAAAATCTAACATCAACCCCAGTGATATATCAGCTGGTGTCACCGCGATTAAAAGCATTTCTGGTGGAGGAGTTATAATAAGTTGTAGTGATGTTGCATCAAAGGAAAAACTTCGTAAAGCTGCTGTGAACTTAGGAGATCAATATGTTGTGAAAGAACCGCGAAAGATATACCCTAAAATAAAAATTTTAGGTGTACATGCTGATGATGTTGATCAGGATGAAGGTCTTGTAGAAAAAATTCGTCGACAAAACCAACTTGAGGATGGACCGGACTTTAAAATGAAAGTGCTCTTTAAAAAAGCAAATGTTAAAAATCAGAACTTTTACACCATTATCCTGGAAGTTGACCCTGTCACACATCGAGTGTCTTTGGAGAGAGGCCGAATTCACGTCGGCTGGGGAAGTTGTACAGTGATTGATCACGTGAGCGTTTTAAGATGTTTCAAGTGTCTTAAATTTGGACACATGGCCAGGGTATGTCGACAAACTCACCATACATGTCCGCAGTGTGCAGGAGACCATAAAGAGTCAGAATGCGAAGCTACATCTAAGGTATGCACAAATTGTAAACATGCTGTAACCGTCCATAATATACCGAACATAACGTTTGATCACTCTGCATTCAGTAAGGAATGTACTTCGTATAGTAAGGCTCTTGCTCGAAATAAGAGTAAAATTAACTACTCTTCTATATAGCAATCCGATCAATCGAAGGAACAAACTGAATACAGGTGTGGTGACACGAACCTCGAGAATCCTACTGTGTCAAGTCGACGAAATCGAAGGAGCGGGGACAGAGCACCTATCACGGCCCGATCATTTGATAGTCTTAATATATATTATCAGAATGTACGCGGACTTCGAACTAAATTCATTGATTTGCAGAATGCTGTCGCCTTGTCTCACTCTAATTATGACGTCATAATATTCACTGAGACATGGCTCAACTCGAACCACTATGATGCCGAATTAGGTTTGAAGGACTACATTATCTATAGAAAGGACAGAGATAAAAACACGAGTCTTTTTGAACGAGGAGGGGGTGTACTCATTGCAGTGAACTCAAAGCTTCGTAATTTTGCTTGTAGGACGACAATTTCCACGGTGGAACAGATTTTCGTAATTATATACCATGGATCCTCACGCATACTTTTTGGTGCAGTATATATTCCCCCTCTATCATCTCCGAATATTTTTGTCGAACATTGCACCACTGTAGAGACAATATATGATACTTATCGACTCACATCAGCTCTTATAGTAGGGGATTATAACATACCCACATTTACTTGGACCAACGATGAACAAGGACTCCGCATACTGTCTAGCGGTGGGGCACTTCCCTCAGCGAGAGAAGCTGCAACTGCACTTTTGGACACCTATGGATTTCTTAATATGTATCAAGTGAATCATATATCTAACACCTTTGGTAGGATTCTCGATTTGGTCCTCACATCCTTGGAAGCTACATCAGTCTTTAAATCAGATGACTCATTGCTGATCTGTGACGAATATCATCCTGCACTGGAAATAACACTTCCTATGAGAATTACAGAACTTGGAAATGAAGAAGATTACTATCTAGACTTCAAAAATGCAAACTACGCGGCAATTTCTTCGTTCCTCGCAGCTGTGGACTGGGATGAAACATTTGAGAATTCTTGCGTTGATGACTGTGTATTTCTTTTTTACTCAATATTGTACGATGCAGTAGACAGGTACGTACCTTGGCGTAAGGTTCGAAAGAACAAATACCCAGTATATTTTTCACGAGAACTAGTTAAACTGCTTGCGGAAAAAAGAGAAGCTCATTATCGAAATAAAGTTTTAGGTGTTCAATCGGAATTCAATCATTTTTCAAACCTAAGAGCCAAATGTAAAACATTAAGAAAAAATTGTCGCGCGTATCATGTTCAAAATGTGGAAAATAATATCCCACACAATCCCAAAGCTTTCTGGCGTCACGTCAATGAGAACAGAAATGAGAAAGGAATAATTCCTAATGTTATGTACCTTGGCGATAAGCAAGCAGATTCTATACCGGGCATTGTAGAGCTTTTTGCTGATAATTTTTCTTCTGTATTTGTAAATACTTATCTCCCTGAATACACGAATAATAAAGAAACATCGTTAGACGTAGGAACTATAGAAATTACATTATTAGAAGTATTCGAGCGAATCTATTCAATTGATTGTAATAAAGGACCCGGTCCCGATGGAATACCTCCTATATTTTTAAAGAATAATTGCTGCGCCATTGCTAAACCACTATGGCTTCTCTATAGTAAATCTCTATCTACAGCAGTCTTTCCACAGCAGTGGAAATGTAGTCATGTTGCTCCTATTTACAAAGCGGGTGATAAAGCCGATATAAGAAACTACAGACCAGTTAATATTATTAATATAATTGTCAAGCTATTTCAGAGCATAGTTACAGACAAAATATCCGTCTGGAGTGTGAATAATTTGGTGGATGAGCAACATGGCTTCATTTCTGGTAGGACAACATGTTCTAACTTAACAATTTATACCCAATTCATAAGTCAGGCACTAGATAGGAAATTACAAGTTGACACGATCTATACAGATTTTTCGAAAGCCTTCGATAAAGTTAATCATATGAGATTAATCCAAAAGCTCAAAGCTTTTGGATTTCATGGAAAAATACTAGAATGGTTTAATAGTTATGTAAGTGGATGGCGGTTATCTGTGAAATGTAAAGGAACTTACTCCCGTGAATTTATCGCAACGTCAGGTGTGCCACAAGGATCTCACTTAGCTCCTATATTTTTCAATATATATGTTAACGATGTACCAAGTTTGTTTCATTTCATTAAGGCTCTAGAATATGCTGATGATTTAAAACTTTATAAGATTATTAATTCACTGGAAGACGCAGAAAAACTGCAAAGCGACCTCAATACCTTACAATTGTGGTGTATGGATAATGGTATGCCCTTGAATATAGAAAAATGTAAAGTACTTAGATTCTCACGAGCATTGTATCCCATTGATTATCACTATAAGATCGATGAGATAGAACTTGAAATAGTCCATGAAATGCGCGACATTGGAATAATTATGGACGATAAGTTGTCTTTTTTGCCATATTATGACCATATAGTAGGAAAAGCTCTTAAAATGCTTGGCTTCATCAAACGTCACTCCAGAGAATTTAGACAAATCTCTACTCTGCGCTTGTTATACCTCACATTGGTCAGACCTATTTTAATGTATTGTTCTCCGGTATGGAGTCCACATCACGCATTACATATTAAAAGATTAGAAAGAGTTCAACATAAATTTTTTATATGGGCTGCTAATAGACTAGGTCTTCCCAATCCACGTATAACTCACGATTATTCGGAAATTGCAGCTACTTTAAATATCAGTTCACTACAGTCGAATCGAAAAGCGCAAGATCTATTATTCTTACACAAAATTGTAAACGGAAGTATAAATTGTAAGGAACTGCTTGAGAGCATTAACTTATATGCACCTGGAAGATCGCTACGTAGTACGACATCTTTTTACATTGGAAAATCAAAGACAAATTATGGCGTTAATTCGCCTGTAAACCGAATATGTAATACGGCGAATGATTGGCACGATAGAGGCCATAGCGTGTTTGGAATATCGTATGATGACTTTTATTCAAGCATCAGATTAAATATATTAAATGATTATACCTAGACTAGTATAGTATAGTGTTATTGTAATTGGGCTATTGCCCGTTATTTGATTAAATAAATAAATAAATAAATAAAAATTAGCTTTTTTGGGTTAGAAATTCATAATTTTAGTTGAAAATTGTTTTTTTTTTTTTAATTAAACTGTTTTGTAGAAAATTCATCTCTGCGGATTGAAGATTCAACAACATTGCAGAAAATGTGACTATTCTGTTAAAAATCATCTTTTGGTTAAGAATTCATATTTTCGGGTTGAAAATGTGACTGTTTCATAGATAATTTGTTTTGCTGGAATCAAAATTCAATAATTTTGCTGAAAATTCGTATTTTTTGTAGAACAATAATTTTCCGGGTAGAGTGTTCATAATTTTGGTTTGAAATTTACCTATTTGGTTGAAAATTCATCTTTTTTATTAAGAATTTAACTATTTGGTTGAATATTGATCATTTGTCTCTTTCGCTTGAGAGTTAAAATATTTGGTTGTTAATGAAGAAGTTTGCTCAAAAATTAATTTCTGTTATTGAAAATTCGTCTTTTTGGTTTGAAAATTCATCATTTCCGTTGGACATTAATATTTCTTGTTGAAAATTAAACTTTTTTGTAGAAAATTAGTCTTCTTGACTTGAAGATTGAAAAGTTTGGCAAAAAATTGAACTATTAGATTAAAAATTAACTTTTTTGTTTAAAACTCATATTTGCGAGTTGAAAATTTAACTGTTTTGCAGATATTTTATCATTCTGGCTTCAAAACTCAATAATTTTATTGAAAATTGATGCATTAAGTTGAAATTTCATTGTTTTGTAGAGTATCAATTTTCATTGATTCAAATTCATCTTTATTGATTGAGACCTCATTTATTTGGTTGAGGATTTAACTATTTTGTTAGAAATTATTATTTTTTTCTATTTATACAACTAGGTAAAAAGGCGTCTTCCATTGGAAAATCTTTGATAGAAAAGCTACATTTCTTGGTTCGAAATTAATTTTTTAAATGAAAATTCAACTCTCTTTAAAAAATTCGTCTTTCTGGCTTTAAGATTGAACTATTTGGTTGAAAGTTCAGCTATTTGGTTTCAAATTCATTTTTACTGATTGGGAGTTTATTTATTTGGTTGAGGATTCAACTATTTTGTTAAAAACCCTAATTTTTTTCGCCTAATTCATCTGGTTGAAAGTACCTCTTCTTGTGAAAAATGTATGATAGAAAAGTGATCCTTCTTGGTTCATGATGAGCTTTTTGATTGAAAATTCAACTAGATTCGGTAAAATTCGTCTTTTTGGCCTGAAAATTCAACTATTTCTTAAGGGTTCAATTATTTTCTCGAAAATTCGTCTCTTCTGCTTGAGAGTTCAAGTCTTTAGTTTTCGATGCATTTATTTTATTAACAAGATTTTATTCCTTAATTTTATTCCTTTTTTTGTGAAAAATTGCCCTCTTACTTCTTCGTAGAGGAAGCTTTGTAATGTTAACATTTTCAAAAATTTTGAAAATTCACTTAATTAAACCTTTATGAATCAATATTAACTGCATTTTTTAGCACTCAATAATATTTTAAAAATCGGGTTTTTATAGTAAAACTTTTTTCATTACCATAATTCAAAGTTGATGCAAGAACATAAAAGATTCCTTGGTTAGAGACGAATCGATTTATCGATTACCCATAAGAGATAAATTTTGAACTAGCTAGTTAAATACTGCACGAAAACTTTTTTTTTTCAAGACACAAATTTTAAATAATGTAGGTAAATTTTTAAGCAAAGAGCTGAAATTTCAAATAAAAAATATTGAAATCTCAATGAAGAATATAATATTAGATGTTTCAGACAACAACATTTTTTTTTAATTGGAAGAATAATGTTATCTAGCAAAAAATGTAAAACAAGATAATTAATTTGAAACTATAGTGATCAATTATCAACTCAAATGATAAATCTTCACCAGAAAAATGAATTTTTAACTATGAAGATTATAATATACTAGCAAAAAAGACAAATCTTTAACAAAATACATTGATTTTCAATTAAAACCGAGAATTTTTCAACCAACTAATAATACAAAAATAATAATAACCAACCTACATTATTATACAATAATATTAGTAACCAATAACATTAATAACAAATTAGTATTATGAATAATATTGATAATAATGATAAAAATGATGAAATCAATATTATTAATGCTAATAACCAATAATAACCTGCCAAAAAAATTATTAATAAATTAACAAATATAATAATTTAATTTTCAGTTTGAGAAAACAATATTTAAAAATAAAAAACCAAACAAATTGTTAACAAAATATTTTACCTTACATAAAGAGAGATACATTTTCATCCAGAAAGATACATTTTCATCTAAAATGGTGCATCTTCAACTACAAAAATGAATTTTCAACAAAGTACAAAAACAATGAATTTCTAACCAAAATGGATTCATTGTTAAACCAAAAAGTTGAATTTTAAAGGAAGCAAAGATTCAGTAACTTTTTTGTGAACACGATAACACGATTCATTGCATTTTTTTTGGCACCCAATAATATTTTGAAAATCGGTTTTTTATAGTAAGACTTTTTTCATGAGTATAATTCAAAGTTGAAGCAAGAATACAAACGATTCCTTGGTTCGAGGTGAATCGATTGACCTATGATATTATTACATTTTATTGAAGAATAGGAAAGTTATGGCAATTCATATATTTTGAAAATCGGTTTTTCTATAGTAAAACTTTTTTCATGAGCATAATTCAAAATTATGCAACAATATAAAAGATTCCTGCGTATGAGGCTAATTGGTTGACCTATAATAATAATGCATCTCATTAAAGAGTAGGGAAGTTATGGTAATTTATATGTTTTTAAGATTGGGCTTTTAAAGTAAAACTTTTTTTGTTGAAATAATGCAAAGTTGATGCAAGAACAAAAAAAGTGTTGATTGGAGACGAATCAATTGACCTAGAATATTGATACATTTCATTGAAGAGTCAAGAAGTTATCGTCATTTATATTATATTTAAAATCGATTTTTACAGTAAAACTTTTTTTCATTATCTCTTTATATAAACTATTCCTTGGTGCGAGACGGATCGATTGACCTATGATATTATAACATTTTATTGAAGAGAAGGGAAGTTATGGTAATTTATATATTTTGTAAATCGATGTTTCATAGTGAAACTTTTTTCATGAGTATAATTCAGAGTCGATGCAAGAATATAAAAGATATTTCGGTTCGAAACGAATTGATTGACCTACAATTATAATACATTTTATTGAAGAGTAGGGAAGTTATGATAATTTATGTGTTTTTAAGATCGGTTTTTTTGAAGTAAAACTTTTTTCATCCAAATAATGCAAAGTTGATGCAAGAACAAAAAAAAGTGTTGCTTGGAGACGAATCAATTGACCTATAATATTGATACATTTCATTGAAGAATGAAGAAGTTATCGTCATTTATATTTTATTTAAAATTGATTTTTACAGTAAAACTTTTTTTCATTCTCCTAATTCAAAGTTGATGCAAGAACATAAAATATACGTTGATTTCAGACGAATCGATTGACCTATAATATTGATATATTTCAGTAAAGAGTGAGGCAGCTGTGGTAATGCGTGATTTCTAAGAATACGGATTTTTTTAGTAAAACTTTTTTCACCGAAATAATTCAAAGTTTATACAGGTATATGAAAGATTCCTTGGTTCGAGGTGAATCAATTGACCTATAATATTATTACATTTCTCCAAAGTGCAGGAAAGTTATGGTAATTTTTATATTTTGAAAATCGTTTTTTTAAAGTACAACTTTTTTCATTAACATAATTCAAATTTGATGCAAGAACAGAAAGAAGTGTCAATTAGAGGCCAATCAATTGAGCTATAATAATAATAATACATTTCATTGAAGAGTGAAGAAGTTATCGTCATTTATCTTATACTTAAAATCGATTTTTATAGTAAAGCTTTTTTCATTCTCAAAATTTAAAGTTGATGCAAGAACAGAAAATATGTGTTGATTCGAGACGAATCGATTGACCTATAATATTATTACATTTTATCGAAGAGTGAGAAAGCTATGGTAATGCGTAATATTTAAGAATACGTTTTTTTATAGTAAAACTTTTTTCTTCAATATAATTCGAAGTTGATGCAAGAATATAAAACAATGCCTTGGTTCAAGACGAATCGATTGACCTACAATATTGATACATTTTATTTGAAGAGTAGAGAAATTATGGTTATTCATATATTTTGAAAATATGTTAATAAGTTAATAAGTTAAATAGTTGAATTTTCAAGTAAAAATTATAATTTTTCAACCTAAAATCGAATGGCTACATTTCAAATTTTATATTATGTTAAACTAAAGAGATGAATTTTCAACTAAAATGTTGGAATATTCGACTAGAATAACTACATTTTCAGTACCAATTAAAATTAATTTTCTGTTAAAGTAAAAACGAATTTTCAACAAAATAGCTCACTTTTTAACCGGAGAGATAAATTTTTGATGAAAATTATGAATCTTGCACACAAAAAATTAATTTTAAACAAAAGAGTTCAGCTTTCAACTCAGTAATTAAATTTGTATGCCAAAAAAGATGAATTCTGAACAAAAAATGTAGTAGTTGACATAAAAAAAATTAATTTTTAATCAGAAGCAGTTGAATTCGACAAAGAAACTACTTTTCAACATGAGTTGAATTTTCAGCTTGGAAAGATTTCTCAGTCAAGGGAGAGAAAATATTGCAAACAAGCTGTTGAATTATCAACGAAAAAGATGATTATTTGAATTTGGAACTAAAAACTATCAATTTTCAAACAAAACTATAATATACTTTCATTTTAACGTATCCACAGTTTAACAGTAAGGTGGTTCAAAATTGAATTTTTTGAAGACAAAAGAGTGTTAGATTCTGTTTAAAATTTAGAATAAATAATAATTTTTGTGCCTCAGTAAACCTAGATCTGATGATTATAAGGGATGCCTCAAAATCGTAAGTTTAAAACATGAAAAAATTCTTCAAAATCTTCTTTCAAACAACCTTTTTATCCGTATCATCAATTAAATTGAAATTTTCAACCCGAAAATCCGACTCAGAAGTTGTAAATTGATTTAAAAAAATTTTTGAACACGTATCTTCTAATGTATGTTGAGTAAGTTTTCTGCAAGTACGGGATCAAAAAATAGAGCCTTTCTCAAACTGTTAGTTGATTACGATATGGTACGTCAACCTTCATGTAACATAGTTTCCTATCAATATTATGTTTCAAAAAATCATGTTGACTGGAAATTACTAAATATTTACAAAAAGTGCATAATTTAGAGATTAAACGAACTTACCTGTGAGTGAAGTTCTATCCTAATTGTATGAAGCGCCTCTTCCGAAGTGATCAAAATGTAGTACGCCTACTTCTCGCCAACATCGCCACGTTTTTCAAAGTAAGTTCGTTTAATCTCTAAATTGTATTGGCGCCTCTTCCTCATGATCAAAATGTAGATGTTTAGCGCGAGTTCCGGCACTATAGAGTAATGTTCAAAGGTTTATATTGAAAAAAACCTTTATTGACATATTGAACGATTTTCAAAACTGCTTTAGCATAAGTATCTGTAGCAGTCAAACTTAAATTATAGAATTTTAAGAATGTGTTAGAGTTCGCAGTCCAACCTGCTGTTCAGCGAATAGTACATAAATCTAGTCCGTTTCTATTCGCTGCAGAAGTCGACGCATGTCGCGTTGAATGTGCTGTACAGACCTCTGTCGTGACATCTTTGTACGGCTTTTTGAGAGATATAAAAAGAGATGTGCTTTCTTCTCTAAAATTTTTTGTTCTGTCTAGGTAGCATTTTAGTGCGGAGGCAGTACAAATTTTTTCCTCGTGTGGATAATAGGGCAAGTTGCAAATGCTTCTTTCGTTGTTCTTATGTTACTTGTTTTAATTTTCGAAAAAATTTGCATCCTATGTCCTGTTATCAATGCCAGAAGAGTTATAAGTTTCTTCGTTAATTGTTTTAACGACAGTTCCTCATTTGAGGTTAACGACACGGAATGAGTAAGTACAATTTGGGGGTCCCATGTTGAATCGTAACATTCTGTGATCTGTGGCCATCTCAGATCCAACAAGCAATGAAATCGCTGATCTGTAGAAGTTTATTGAACTGCGTGCTGTCCCGTTGTCAAACAATTCCGATAAGAAAATTAAGATGTCAGGAACTGAGCTCAAGAACGGATTCAGGTTCCTTTTCTTACAAAAAAACCCACAATTTTCTAAGACAAGAGTCATATCGCTTGAAGGAAGAGTCGCTTAAGGATGAAATTGAGATTTCCATCGAAGCCGATGGTGTTTTCCTTAATTCGAATGCCTTTCGGATACGATACCGGCCACCAGGGTAACTTTCTCCAAGAAAGTTTCTTCCTTCCTGTTAGGGACCAAAACATTGTCTTTTGCTTTAATTTGAACCACGTCTGAGATTAAGGCGGTCTTAAACAGTGGATACCATGGCTGCGATGGCCAGTTTGGTACCATTATGATGCCCTCAGATTTTTCGTCTCTAATTTTTTGCAACGTTTTCAATATTACTGAGAATGGTGGAAATCCATGAAAGAAATAATCTGCCCAAGAGATTGTGAACGCATCGATAGCCATTGAGTCAGGATTATATTACAAAACGCTTCTCATCCAGATAAAGAGGCATCTGATAAGATGTCCAATTGAAATTCAAATTTTCTTAATGGATGATTGGAATAAATACCTTTCTGTTTCCACCAATGTAAATCTTCTAGTACTGATTTCGTTATCATTAACCTTGCGTTATAGTTACCATTATTTTTTAACAATGCTAAAAATTTTGCTCTTTCGCAGGCTTTTGTGTGGCCCCAATCATAATTTACCGCAGGGCAACAAGACACTAAAATACCTACAATTCCAGCGAACTCCCTTATTTTTATGTTTTGGTGTAGACGAATTCTATTAACTTCTGTTATTATTTGATTTCTCTTAGAATCCGGGAGCTGAACTACCATTTCCTTCGAGTCGTGAATAAATCCCAAGTATTTACAAGTTTGAGATGGAGTCATTCGATTTTTTTGAAGATTGATTACAAATCCCAGTATCTCTAGTTCAGATACAGTTACTGTTATGTTATCTATGCACTCGGTATAAGATGTTCCGAACAATAACAGATCGTCTAAATAAATAACTGATAAAAAACCTAGTTCTCGCAGATATGACATTACCGGTTTTAGAATTTTTGTGAAGACGTAAGGCGCTGTGCAAAGCCCGAACGGTAAGCACGTAAACTCATACGTTTAGCCCACAAAGAAAAAACGCAAATATTCACGATGCGGTTTATATACCGGTACCAAATAGTACGCATCCTGAAGGTTCAGCGTTGCCATGAAACAACCTTCATTAATAATTTGAGTTACCGTTTTACCGTCTTCTAGCTTGAAGTGCTGCGTTGGAATGAATTTGTTAAGTGCTTTTAGGTTGAGAATTAACCGAAACGAACCGTATGGTTTTGGCCTAAAAAAATATCAGAGATAAACTGGTATTTTTCTGTATTGCATTCCACAATGACACCTTTCTTCAGGAGTTTCTCAAGCAACTTAGAAACTTGAGGTTTTTCCTCTAAAGTCCAATATCTTGGACAGGGTAATGAAGTTTGAAACGGTAAAGATTCAAAAGGAATTTTATAACCCTCAATCCATGACAGTATAGTGGGATCTGATGTGATTTCCTTCCATTCAGACAGAAATCGACCAAGTCTACCAGCTATATTACTTACCGGAGCTACCGACGTTTCCGAAAAAGTTCCAGTTTCTTCTGCTAATATGGACTGTATTTGTGATAAGGCTTCTGATTCCGATTTTTCTTTGGTGTTCGGTGGTTCTGTTTCTGCCCGCCCGACATCCCTGCACGAGTGCGGGGCGGGGCTTTCTGGTTTTTTGGCTGCTTGTCTACCTGGCTTCGAGCTTAGCTCCTCAATTCCTTTGCCGAATTTTCCAGTGCCTTCGCTGTCTTCAGGGCTTCGTCAAGTTTTTCGCCGAAAAGGAAGCTACCAATATTCGTTGATTGTAGCGTATCCTTAAGGAAGTTGTTGACATTCGCCAAGACCAAACTTCTACGGACAACAGATTCGTCATGATGTAGATCAGCGAGTAGATTACTTGCATCGCTCAGGTACTCTATTAGCTGTAATTCTCCTGAAGATCTTTCTTTTTTGTCAGATAACAGTGACAGGGCCTTGCCAATTGCTGCCAGAGAAGCTGCTATTTTCTCCTGCTTCATGACTATTCGTCAATCTCTTTTCACAATGGCTTCTTTATCCTTAGAAGCTACCTTTATTCCCGCATTTAATTTGGGAAGATCAATCAATTGACAATTTGACGGAGGCGGATGCTTTTTAATCAACTCCTTCTGATGTTCAGATTGTAGGCCTTCTTTGATGATGTCCTCCCATCGAACAACAAAGTCTGCATGCATAGCAGGGCCTAAGGACCTCTCCTCGCGAATTCGATGTCCAATCACTTTCAGAACATCCTCATTAAGATGATTCTCTGGAATTGATTTGGATTGTGCTTGGGGATCAGTATTCTGCAAATCTCGCTGACCTTCAAACGCGTTTGATTCATCTGAGTCCTGATCAGCTGAAATATAAAAACCATAGACTAATGACCAAATATCATGTATATTTTTCAATCAATTCTGTACTAACAGGAGAATAACATTTAGGTTATAGACTGTGATGTGTTTTTAGGTAAGTACCTACGATGTCTATATTATGGTTTGTTAAAACTATGATGTGCCTGCAGGTTAGGACCTGCGGAGCGAAAATTTGCCACGCTACCTAACAACAGCAGCGTGCCACGGATTTTATTTTTGTGCTCTGATTTGACTGTATTATTTTTGAAACTTTGATAGACACTAGAAACTTTATTGAAACAAATAATTTTATATTCACTTGTTGTTAAGAATAACAGAATTGTTTGAAATGAGACTATTATTCAACTTTTACCCTGTTTGAAGCGAAATTTTTAAGGCAGCACTTATAGAAAGTTACAATTTCCTGACCGAGTTCTCCGAGGCTAGAGGCATATTTTATTAATTTTCTCTTTATTATTAAAAATTCAAAAGGAATATGTAATAATAATTTACATTTGGACATTTGGACAACTCCAGTGCGCTCTTCAAGGTTAGCTTCTTGACCTACTTGCAAATTTTAGAAAAAAATATTTGAATAAGTAAATATTTGCTTTTCATACCTTCCAGTTTCGCGACTGGATTTTAATTTGGTTAAAAATTCTACTGTTTTGTTGAAAATTTAAATATTTCGTAGAAATTTCACTTTTTGTTTAAAATTCACATTTTGGTGTTAAAAGATGTACTGAAGGCTTTTTTGGATTGAAGTTCAACTTTTAAAAAAAAATGTGTCCTTCTTTTAATTGAAAATTCATAAGTTTTAGTACAAATTTCATCTTTCTTGGATGAAAATTCAACTATTTGGAAGCGAATTAAACTATTTCGTTAAAAATTCATCCCCTTTGGTATAAAAATTCGTCCTTTTGGATAAAAAATTGAATTTTGTTCGTAGAAACTTATTTTTTGTTGAAAATTTCATATTTAGATTTCGGAAAGTCAACTGGAATCTTTTCGGGATGAAAATTCAACTACATATTTTTTTAAAGTTTATTTTCTTTCTAAATAAAAATTCATCTGCTCAAGAGAAATTTCATATTTTTTGGATAAAAATGCAACTATTGGGTAGAGAATTTAACAATTTTGTTAAAAGGTCATCCTTTTTGGGTACAAATTCGTCTTTTAGGATTACACATTTAATTTTTTTCGCAGAAACTTATTTCTTGGTTAGAATTTCATATTTTGATCGTGGAAAGTCAACTAAAATCTTTTTTAACAGCAAATTAAACTCTTTTAAAAATTTTTTTTTCTTATTTATAAATTCATCCGCTTTGGTAGAAATTTCTTTTTTTTTAAATGCAACTTTTTGATAAAAAATTCTTCTTCTTTGCTTGAGTATTCAATTATCCTATTTGAAAGATTTGGTTGAATCACTTTGTTAAAAAATCATTTTTTTCGAACAGTTATATTTTTAATTGAAAATTCATCTCTTTCATTGAAAGTTTGATTATTTTGTTGAAAATTAATCTTTTCAAATTGAAAATTCAACTACTTGGGTAAATGTTAAACTACTTTGTTAAAATTTTTTTTTATTGAAGGCTCATTTCTTTGGTTAAAAATTTAACTGTTTAGTGGGAAAGTCTTTTTTTTTAAATTAATTTTTTAGTTGAAAGTGTAACATTTCTATTTTTTAAGATTGATCTTTTTTAGTTGAAATTTCTCCTTTTTTGGTAGGGAAAAAATAATTTTCTTGGTTTAAAATTTCATTTTTGTTGTGTAAAAGTACATCAATTTCGTCGAAAAATAATTTTTGGCTGAAGTCATAATTTTTTGCTGAAGTCATATTTTTTGTATTTAAATTCAATTTTTGTAGAGAAAATTCGTCTTTTTGTTAAAATTTTTTTTTTGCATAAATTTCATGTTTTTTTATTCACATATAAACTATGACACTTTTTGTTGGGTATTTATATTTTTAGGTTGAAAATTCAACTATTATGTTAAAAATTTTATTATTTTGTTGAAAATTCAAGTTTCTTATTGAAAATCCATATTTTATAGTAGAAAAGACATTTCTTTGTTTAAAATAAATTAATAAATTTGAACATTTTAAATTTGTATCTGAAATACTGTTTTATTCCGTTTATACAAGATTCTATGTTGAAAGTATTACAAGATTAAAATGCTGATATTTCAACACCCTGCCCAATTCTACCAGCAATATCTAGTAAAACATTTTTGGCAAAAAAAAAATTACGTACAGAAAGAATGGGGGAGGGTAGAAATATTTGGTTGTAGTTTGTTACAGGAGGGAGGGGGGTCTCAGAAAGGGCCTATAATCCGTCACCTAATTTAAGTACGGCCAATCACACTTAACACGGAGAATGATACTTTGATACCCCCCCCCCCCCTTCTAAAGTATCTCGTATTTTGTGGATGACCCCTAATCTGCCTCTTCGTCAAGTTAGAAATTGCTTTTTGATAAACCATGATGTTAATTTTATAGCAATTTTAATAAACAAACCGAAATTGTTTTTATTTGATTAGTTGCAATAAGAATTTTATTGCTGTTTTAAATCTATGACATTAGAAAACATTATGCATAGAACCTTTCTTAAGTTCTTCTTTGCTACATTTTTAAATTATTTTTTAATTAAAATTAGCAAAACAAATTGACAACTTCTTCTTCTTTATTCATAATGTGTCCCCTAAGGGTTTACATGACTTCCATTTCTTACAACACTTCCTTCTACATTTTTTATAAAATCTTATCCTTACTATTTACAATTATTTACACCTATTTACATAAAATCTTATATCGAACGCCTTAAATCTATTTTTGACGCTAGCGCAATTTGGGACGTGTTAGCGAACGAGTTAGCGAGTGATCGAAATCGAGAGTGCAAGCGAGAGAGAGAGAGAGCGGTAACGCAAACGCATCTTAATCTACTTATGCTATTACATAATTATTACTTACAAATCTTTACGCTTCTTATTTAAGCGACTCCCGTTTCCTTTTTCTTTCACTTCTCTTGTACCTCCATTTTACCATTTTTTGCATCCATTCTTTCATTCTTTTTCAATTGCTCCCCTAGCATCCTCTAACTCCTTCATCCACTCTTCCCCCAAAACATCCTCCCCTAGAATCTTTACCACATTCTCTTGCCAGGTTCCTTTATCTTCCACTCCCCTCCTACATCCTTCCCATACATGCTCCCATGTTTCCTCTTCCCATTCACATATTCTGCACTTCCTGTTATCTTTCTTTTCCCAATACATACTTGCCCTTACCTCGTTTCCCAATCTAAATCTTGCTATTCTTGTCCATCTTTTCTCTCCCCATCCCTTTTCTAAATACTTTGGTACTCTTTCTCTCTCCCTTTTTTCCACTTCTTCATAGTTGACTCCAGTCCCGTCTTCTATATCTCTAGCCTTAAAGAACTCCCTCCTTTCTTCCTCCCATCTCGTTAATTCAATCGCCCTGCCTCTCCTTTCTTCTACCTCCATCAAACACCTTCTCGCTAACTCCCCTCCCTTTCCCTCCCACAGCTTTGTCTCAAAATTCCATGCCCTCTTTCCCGCTCTAGTACTTAATTTATCCCTTTGCGCTTCTTCTCTCACCATATATCCCGGCGTCCTCCAGTCTACCCCTAGCGTCCACATTATATACCTTTCTTGTAAACTTTCAATCTCTTTCCTTTCTTTCCATCCCCATAGCTCTGCTCCATAACCTAATACCGGCCATACCAGCGTATCAAATAACCACATTCTTCTTCTCCAATTTTTTTTAAATCTTCTTTTTCCTATTCCCCATATCTGTTTCATTACCCCTGCTGCTTTTTTTATCCTTTCTCTTATATGAGCTCTATGATCTCCATTTGCTTGCAAGGTATATCCCAGATACTTAAACTCTTTTACTTCTTCTAATTTTTTTCCCTTCCATCTTCCCGTCCATTCTTTTTTTCTTCCCCCCTCCTTTTCTAAACCTCATTATCTTTGTCTTTTCTACATTTAAATTCAACTTCTTTCCATCTAAGTATCTCTCTAATCCGGTAATTAAGCCCGCCATCCCTTCTTCATCCTCTGCCATCAACACTATATCGTCTGCGTATGCCAGTGTATATATCTTTCCTTTCCCTATCCTAACTCCTCCCCACCCTTTTCTCTTCATTTCTTCTTCCAAGTCTGATATTAATATATTAAATAAAAGCGGGCTCAGAGGACATCCTTGCCTTACCCCTCTCACCAACCAGAAACTATCTCCCACTTGCTCTCCTACCTTTACCTTGCTTTTTGTCTCTCTAAAAATTTCCGATACTCTCTTTATTAATCCCTCTCTTATCCCCTTTTTCACCATAACTTTTTCTATCTCGCCTCGGTCTAATGAGTCAAGCGCCGCCTTCAAATCCACGAACCCTGCTATCATTGCCCCTTTCTCCCTTTTAATCCTCTTATTTACTAAGTAGTTCAGAACATATATATTGTCCATTACCCCCATCCCTTTTCTAAACCCTGTCTGATTCGGTGGCTCTATCTTTTTCTCCACAACTTCTTTTGTTAACCTCTCCGGTAAAACAGTCACATATACTTTATACAGTGTTGGCATTAGTGTCACTCCTCTATAATCTTTAACCTCCCTTCCTGTGCCTTTCTTCACTATTGGTATCACTACTCCTTCTTTCCATAACTCTGGCCACCCCTCTCCTGTCCATACTCTATTGCACATTATCCACGCCCATTCCTCTAATTCTGTCCCCCCATATTTCCATACTTCATTTGGAATCTCATCTATACCAGGTGCCTTTCCATCTTTCATCATCCCTAATACCTTGACTATTTCCTCTCTTGTAATGTCCTCCTCCTCATCTGTTTCCCTACCATCTCTCCCTCCTTTCCTAACTTTCCTCTCTACCCCTCCTAGTAATTCCATAAAATATGTTTTCCATTCTAACATCTCAATATCCTGGTTTACTCTTTTCCTTCTTCTTCTCTCTTCATTTACCACCTTCCAAACCTCTTCTTCCGTCCTAGCCTTCTCCCCTTCTTCTTCAAACCTTTTATTTTCTTCCTCTTTTTTTTGATCACACATCTCAGTATACTCCTTCTTTTTTCTCCTATATTCTTCTCCACTACTTGTCCCTTTTCTCCATTTTCTTAATAACATTCTCACTTCCTTCTTCTTCTGTTTACAATCCTCATCCCATCCACTTCTATCCCCTCCTTCACTAACTTCTTTTTTGCTTGTGCACTCTAATGCTCGTTTTATTTCTCCTACCATTATTTCCATTTCCTCGTTTAAATTCCCTTCCCCCATTTTGATATTCCTGATTTTTTCTTTAAACTGTTCTTTACCTTCCATTGAACAATCCCCTCTTCCTGCTCTTTTCACTTTTGCTTCCTTTTTAGCGTTTTTGTTATTACTCATTTCTCCCTCTACCGTCACTATTACGGGAAAGTGATCCGAATCTATGTAGTTGCCTACCTCTAGTCTCTTAACTTTCTCTCTTACTTCGTCATCCACTATCACATAATCAATTACCGTTCCCCTCTTCTCTCCTGAACGTGTAAATTCCCCTTCCTCATCCCCCTCTATACTTCCGTTTAGGATAAACCATCCCATCTCCCCTAGGCTCTTCAACAACTTCTTTCCCTCCCCATTCAGTATCTTGTCTTTGGATTTTCTTCCTCGCTCTCCATCCCATTCCCTTCCTTCTCTATCTCCTGTTCTCGCATTAAAGTCACCTCCTATTATTAGCCTACCCTCATGCTTATTTTCTTCCATCAGTTCTCTCATATCCTCTGATTTTTCCTGCATATCACCGTTCACATAAACCCCCACTATCTTCCACCTCTCTCCTCCCACATTTATCTCTTCTTCTATTAATCCTTCTCTATGCTCTTTCAACTCTTTTTTGTCATTCTCTGTTATACATTCGTTCCTTACTCCCATCACCATTCCTCCCATTGCTCTGCCCTTTTTATTCTTCCTCTTTGCATTTTGAACCTGCCATTTGTAACCTCTTGGTAATCTTCCCCTTACTCTTTCCCATCCCTTTTCATCTAGCCACGTTTCCATCATTACAACTACATTTCATTGTGTCAAATTTTTCATGAACTCCCTATCCTTTCTTTCTAAGCCTGCTATATTCCAGTAGCATATCCTCCATTCTTCCCTACTTTCGTTTCCTGTTTCTTTTGGTTTCTCACTATTTCTCATTTCTTTACCTCCTGTTCCTTTCTCTTCTAGTTTCCCGATATTTCATTTTTTACTAAATCTTCCCTGTCCTCATCCCAATTCCACCATACACCTTCTATCTGTATTTTCCCATACTTAACCCATGTTTTTCTTCCTTTTTTTCTTTCCTCTTCCGCTATTTTCCTTAACCTATACTGCATGTTCCTTTCTACCCATGTCAAATCATCCTCTATTCTCTCCGAGCTTCCATATAACATCCTCTTCTTTGTCATCACTTCCCTCTTATGTTCCCATTTCTTCAGTTTCACTAGTGCCATTCTCTCCCCTCTTCGCTCTTCCCTTCCTACACTTCGCACTTCCTTTATCTCTACCTTAGCATCAATCCTTTTTAGTACTTCTTCCACTCCTTCCCTCAGCTAAAAATCTTAGACCCTTTTTCACTATGTTTCTTTTTCTTTCTTCTCTCTCTTTTTTTTCTATTCTTTGCTCTATTTTTCTCAGCCTTTCCTTCTCCTTTTTCCCACTCTCCCCACCTCCAAACTCACGGTTTGAGCTTTCAATTTTTGTTATTCTACCTTCCAACTCCTGTACCTTTTTATTAGGCTCTTCCTTCTTTTCTAGTCTTTGCTCCAACATCTGCATCCTTTTCTCTAACTTTTCCCTGACTTCTTCCCATTTCCTCATTTCTTTCCTAAGTTCGGCCATTTCCTGTCTAATTTTTTTCCTAATTTCCTCCACCCTTTTCTCCTGCCTTTCTTCACACATCCCCATCACTTCTATCATCATTTCGCGGGTTTCTTTTAATCTTTCAATTTCCATCGGATCTTTAGCCTCATCTCTATCTCTTTCTGTCCCCTTATTTTGCTCATCCATTTTTAGATTTTTCAAGGTTGCCCCTATAACTTCCTTGTCTTCACTGCTTCCCCGCTCCTCTCTCTTCCTTTTAAAGAATGCCTCAATTGATCCCACGCTTTTCGCCCTCAATCTATCCTTTTCTACTGTTTTACGATACTTTCCCCTTGCCCTCCTTTCTTTGTTCTCCCCTTTCGGTGTACTAAAAACTTTCTGATAATTGACAACTTCTTACCGACAATATAAGAAATTTTATGTGTTTTTATATAATTTCATATACTATATTGATATAGTAATATTATAAGAAAGTTTAATTGAGATTTTTTATCTTGTATAAAAAATAAAACAACATTTTATATAAATTTTGTGCGTACATTTTTCAAAACATGTAATATAAAGAGACAGTATTGTTTGGTTCATTGATTTTAATATAAATTTGCAGTATATATTTGTCTTGAAAATATAAATTATAGTATGACTAAATACGAGCGAAGTTTATATGTAAATAACTACGTATATATTTATGTTATATAATATACTCAATTGATCAAATGTGAAAGAAAACTTATAATCATAAAAGATGGGCTTTGATTACATATTTGATACAATGAGTGTACGTATTATTATAACATAGATACATAAGAAAGTCGTTTGTAATAACTTCACTCGTATTTTTCTTCTATTTATATCCTCAGGACAAATATATACTACACATTTTATATTAAAATTAATTAACCGAAAAAAATTTTTTCAACCCCTTGAAATTTTCAGTTACAGTAACTGAAAATTCCTAAACTGTAACAGAATTTTCCGAAACATGTAACTGAAGATGTATGCAGTTGCCGTTGCTGAAATTTCTGTCACAGTTTAGGAAAATTTAGAAACGGTTTCTGCATAAAGCTTTAGTGACGTGTCTCTGAAAATTCCTACAGAAATTTCTAACAGTGCCTCACTGATTCATTTAGTAACATAAATCTCAACATTTCATTTAGTAAAAAGTGATTCATGCTGTAATATGAAAGTAGGCTTTTCTGAAGCAAATATTAAATATCACAAATGCTAATAAGTCCTACCCGAATTAGTGTCCTTGTTGGTATTTGTAAACTATGTACATACACTTCTACGTGATTTGGGTACAAAATACCGGTACGTTGGTCGTTATACACCCGGTGACGTAGCTTCCGTTGCAGAGCTCTAGTTGCTTGAGGAAAACCAGGACGGTTTTCAAATATTCATACTGATTAGAGAGATCATTTTTGCCCCTTTTTCAACCCAAAAAAGAAGAAAAAATAAGAACTAAGCAAAAAGACCTATGAAAAAGGAAAGTTAAAGATTTCATAGTAGGATACCTGGGGTAAAGGAAGACGCAGAGAACAGAGATTATACGTGAATAAAGTATACAGTACAGTGAGCAGATTTTCACGGAATAAAATATTTTCATTTGCATTTTTAAGCAGATCCCCTTTTTTATCCAAACCACCTTTGCCTACTCTTATTCTAGCACATTTCTCCTCTTACTTTTCACGCGTTTTCCGTTTTCTCTTTGCACTCGTAACCGACGAAGCTATCCTTTTATGCCTTGTGACACCTCATTTCCGCAAATTTATTTTATTTTTTATTTCTCCTTTTTCTGTTGAGTTTCATGTTCCAAATCCAGGCAATTTTGCATAAATTCGACGGATTTGTTATAATTTAAAATCTTCTGATTCTAATTATACGACCATGGAATAAAAATAAAAAATTGTTTGCAACTCGCTTCGGATGAAAGTCGACGGATTTACTCATTTGCAATTGCATAATAAAAATTTTATTTTACCTTCAACGGCTATTGGAACATTTTTGCATTCCCTCTGCTTTTGAAGAGTTTTTCAGGTTGTCAGCACTTTTATTCACAAGTGGAAATACTAGGAGGAAAAATAATTTGAAAATGATGGAAAAGAAAGAATCAGAATTCGAAACGAATATATTTCACATTTCGCGAGACTTTGCAGATAGTAATTGGAAAATTTGAATGTAGGTTAGTCATGGCCAACACATTTTTTCTGAAATTATGAATGTTTCTGGAAAATTTTGAACTTCAGTGTTCTGGAATTCAATTTTTTTCCTACTGAAAACATACCTTTAGATTCAAAAATTTCAAACAAAAAAGGAATAGTTACAAGTATGGAAAAATTCTTTAAAAAATCTTACAGAAATTTCTGTTAAAATAGGAATAGCGAAGGTTTTTTGTCAAGATTAGCAAATTTTTCTGCAGTTTACAGAATTATTAGTAAATTTCTGTCTATCTGTCAATTTTGCAAAAATTATGCATACATTTGTTAAATTACGGATAATTCGGTTCAACTAAAATTATACATTTTCAACTTGAATAGTTGAATTTTCAGTTAAAATGATTAATTATTAAAAAAAGAACGATTTTTTGACAAACTAGTTTAAAATCCGACTGAGGAAATTAATTTTTTGAATAAATTATCAATCAACAGAGAAATAATTGACGTTTTAACCAAAAACTAGTTTTATATAAATCAAAAACAGTTGAACGCAAACAAAAAAGGCGAATGTTCGACCGAATAATTGTTAGTATTTTCAATCAAAAAATGTGATTTTTCAACCAAAGAAATGCATTTTCAACAAAGGAGTTTAACATTCAACTAGGTAAATGATTTTTCAACTGAAAAAAATTAATTCTCAAGCAAATAGAGAAATTTTCAAATAAAAAATAGAATATTTAATATTTCAACCAAAAAGTATTTTCAGCTTACATAAAAAATGATTGAATTAAAAGGGAAAGGCGAATTTTCAACAAAATTGTTAAATACTTAACCAAGAAAATTAATTTTTAACAACAATGATACCACAAATTTTAAACAATATTGTTGAATTTTCAACCAATTTTTTTTTTTAACGAGGAATGTAACTTTTAACAAAGTAGGGACATTTTTAAGCAAATAGATGAATATGCAACTAAGGAAACAAAATCCAACTAAATAGATAAATTTTCAACAGAAATTGTGAATCTTAAACCAATAAAATGAACCTAAAATAAATTCGTTTAACTTTTGACTACAGAAAAAAATGAATTTGTGATAAAAAATTTAACTTTTGATGTTGCAATCCAAAAAAATTTTATTTTAAATAAAAAAAAACATTAAATTTACCCACAAGAGGCAAATTTTGAACTGGATAGTTAAATACTACAAAAAAAACAGATTTTTTTTTCAAGACACAAATTTCAAACAATAGCTAATAGATGAATTTTCAACTAAAATTATACATCTTCAACCAATAAAATTTTTTTTAGGCAAATAAGCCTAAATAAAAAAAAGTTGAATTGAAAGAAAAGATGAAGAATTTTCAAAAAGATTGTTAATACCAAAACAACAAAATGAATGTTTAACAACAACAAGAAACCGAATTTTAAACAATATTGTTGAATTTTCAACCAAAAATTTAATTTTTTAACGAGGAATTAAACTTTTAACTAAGAAGTAGAATTTTCAATCAAATAGATGAATATACAACTAAGGAAAAAATTTTCAACTGAATAGATGAATTTTCAACTGAAATTGTGAATCTTAAGCAAGTAAAATAAAATTTGAATAAATTTGTTAAAGTTTTAACTACAGAAAAAAATGAATTTGTCATGCAAAATTTAACCTTTGATGTTGCAAACAACAAAATTTTAATTTTATATAAAAAACAAATAAATTTACCCACGAGAGGTAAATTTTCAACTAGATAGTTGAATACTACAGAAAAAAGGATTTTTTTCAAGAGACGAATTAAAAAAAATATATGTACATTTTCAAGAAAATAGCTGTATATCCAAATAAGAAATATAAATATTGAAAGCTTATAGATGAATTTTCAATCAAAATTATGAATCTTCAACCAATAAAATTATTCTTAAGCAATATTGGTTAACATTTAACTAAAAAAAAATTCAATGAAGAATACAATATTAGATGTTTCAGACATTGGAAATTGAAAAATTAAATAAAAATAATAATCTTTAACTAAAAAAACGTAGAATAAAATAGCTAATTTTGAACCATGGTGATGAATTGTTAACTGGAATGATAAATCTTGCCAGAAAAATAAATTTTCTTAGTTAATTTTCAGTTTGAAAAGTTATTTTTACACAATGTACACGAATTTTAAACAATATAATTTAATTTTCAAGAAAAAAAAAAACAATTTTCAACAAACGGGTTCAACTTTGAACTAAGTAGTTGAATTTTCAACTAAATGGCTTAATTTTCTACTAAAAAAGGTAAATTTCCAAAAAATGGGATAGTCAAATTTCCAGTAAAAGAAATTAATATTTAACCAAAAAAAAAGAACAAATTTTCAACAAAGCAGTCAAAAAAGATAAATTTCCAATTAAAAATAAAATGTTTTTACTGAAAGAGATTTCAATTTTAAATAAAATGTAGTTGAATTAAACCAAAAAGAAAATAATTTTCATGAAAAGTGTAGAATTGACAACCTAGAATCATTTTTAAGTCAAGGAAGAAAATTTTTTTCAAACCAGATCTTGATTTTTCAAGCAAAAAAAAGCAAATTTTCTACAAAACAGTCGATCAACATTCAAATATAATTTCTCAACAAAAAATCTCAGTGTTTCTTTTTATTTTAATTTTTAACAAAATAATTGAATATTCACACGAATAATAAAATTTCAAACCAAAAAAGATTATTTTTCAACAAAAAGGTAAGTGCTCAAGTAAAACAGATTAATTCCAACTTCAAGAAATTTATTTTCAACCAGAAAAGAAAACGAGTATTCAGCTCTAGAAATGCATTTTTTTGTTTCTAAGAATGTTTCTATAGATTTCAGAAAATTTTTGAATTCGACGGTTAAAAAAAATTGAAATTTCCACACTCTTGAAAACTAGTCGCCACAATTTGAATAAAGGAAATCAAATAATTCAAAAAATTTATAATTAATTTCACTGCAAAAAATGGAAGTAATTACCAGGATGTTACTTATTTACTGTTCAGTAACTTCTTCACCACTATCGTTATGAAAAAAAAATAAAAAGTTACTTCCCATCACTGGAAAATGTAATCGTATTTCACACCGTGTAATGATTTGAAATGCCAGTAAGATATTGAACAAGATTTAAATAAAATTGTGTCATTTGCTGATACGTTTTGAGTATGAAACCCGTTGGGAGAAAACTTGATGTAAGTTGAAGATGATCGGAAAACGTTCACCGGAAGTTATTTCAAATAAACTTCCGAAGATACTAACTTTTTAAATGTAGATACTAGTAAGAAAATAAATACGAAACTGCTTTCATATTTTATATACCATAAATTCTGAAGTCAATTCTGTAAAGCAAAAATATATTTCAGTTGGTTTATTTTATTACTAATATCAATTCTTCTGAGAGGGCAATTTTTCAATGTTTTACTGGAAAATGTATGTACTTTTGTACTTAAAAGAATATTTTTTACGTGGAATGAAACAGTACAAATCATTTCTGAAAAAAATAATGATTAATAAAATGTGATTTTAGAATAAAAATTAAAAAGTCACTCCTGGAAGTCATATTCTTAGGGGCCGTATCTAAATTATGTCACAGCTCAATTGGGAGCAGGAAAAATTTGAAAATTTTTAATTTTCATTTGGAATCGTTTTATTCTACTTACAAAAGATTCTAGGTTTAAAATATTACAAATCTGATATTCTGGTCGTTGAAAAATAATGGTCAAAGAAAATTAAAAAGTGGTCAGGGAAAAATTAAGAAATTTTGAAAATTAAGTTTTGCGGTGACCCTGATATAACATTCCTCTCAGTAATTTATTTGCTTTGCATTTATATTTATTTTTTGCAGTTGCTTCCTCCTGAAAATTATCTTTTTAGTTATAAGTTTTATTATTTATTTGAAAATTCAACAGCTTTGTTAATGAGTCAATCTTTTTGCTTGACAATTTCACTATTTTGGAAAAAATTACCTTTTGATGAAAATTCATATTTGGCGTTGAAAAATCAATTTAAAATACGACTACCTTTTTGAAAATTCATCTTTTTTTTTAAATTTATCTGTTTGAGTAGAAAATTTATATTTCTTGGATACTAATGCAACTATTCGATCGAAAATTCAACAATTTTTTTGATGTATCTTCTTATTTAAAAATTAATTTGTCTAAGTAGAAGATTCATATTTCTTGGATAAGAATGCAACCGTTTGGTTGAAAATTCAATGAATTTGATAAAAAATCATCCTTTTTGGTCGAAAAATCTACTGCTTTGTTGAAAATGTAACTAGTTCGTGGAAAAATTACCTTTTGAGAAAAATTCGACGTTTTTTTCAATTTATCTTTTTTTTTTATTTAAAAATTCATCTGTATGAGTAGAAAATTCATCTTTCTTTGATAAGAATGCACCTGCTCAGTTGAAAATTCAATGAATTTGTTGAAAGTTAATCCTTCTTGGTCCAAAAATCAATTTTTTTTGTTGAAAATCCAACTATTTCGTAAAAAATTTATCTTTCGAGAAAAATACACATTTTGTATTAAAAAATCAATTTGAATATTTTTTGGATGAAAATTCAACCATATTCTTTGAAATTTGGCTTTCTGATTTGAAAAATCATCTATTTTAGTAGAAAATTAATCTTTCTTGGAAGAAAATGGAACTGTTCAATTAAAAATTAAATACTTTTTTTTTTGAAGTCATCCTTTCTTTATGAAAATTCAACTATCATTATTGAAAATTCGCCTTTTTGGGATGAAAATTCAAGTATCTTCGTAGAAAACTCTCTTCTTATTTGAACTATTTTGCTTGAAAATTTTGTTCGAAAAAATTGTTTGAGAAATAATTTTGTTGTTGAAGATTCGTATTTTTAGTTGAAAATTCATCTCTTTGGTTGAAAATTGAGTATTTAGTTGAAAACTGATCTTTTACTTGAAAATTTAACTGCGTGGGTAAAAGTCGAACTATTCTGTTGAATTTTTTTTTAATGAAGCTTCATCTCTTTGGCCAAAAATTTAACTTTTTCGTTACAAATTTGTTTTTCTGTCTAAAATTAATTTTTATCATTTAAAAATTATACTATTCCATTACTGGTTGAAACATCATCGTTTTTATTTGAAAAATTCATTTATTTCGCTGTAAATTCTTATTTTAAGTAGAAAATCAATTTTTTTGGTCGAAAGTTTAACTATTTTGTTAACCATCTATTTTATTACTTCAAGATTGAACTATTTTCTCGAAAATTCGTACTTTTTTGGTTATAAAATAAGTTTTTAACTCAAAATTTGACTATTCCATTATGGGTTGAAAATTGATCCTTTTTAGTTAAAAACCAACCAATAAATTTAATTATTTTGATGTAAATTCATATTTTTTGGTGAAAATCGAGGTTTTTTGTTTGGAAATTCCATAACCTTGGCAGAAAGTTTAACTATGGTTAGAGATTGAATTATTTTGTCAAAAATTCTTTTTTCTTTGTTGAAAATTGATTTTTTACATTGAAATTTGAACTATTTTATTATTCGTTGAAAATTGCAGGTTCTTAGTTGAAAATTAAACAATTTTGATGAAACTTTCTTTTATTTTATTTTAAATTCATCTTTTTTTCTTCAATAAATTAATTTTTTTTGTTTCAAATTTTACTTCGTCAAAAATTCATTTTCTTCTCCTTTTGCTCAAAAATTTTTCTTTGTTAAAATACCAACTATCACATTTATTGTGGAGAAATCATCCCATTTATTCAATTCAACTGCTTTTTATTCAAAATTGAATTCTTTTTTTGCCGGAATTGTCAACAATTCAATTTTTCGTTTAGAATTTATCTTTTTCGTTGAATGATTCAACTACTTGGTTGATAGTTCAATTTTTTCTGATAAAAATTGAGTTTTTTATAAAGGCTTATCATTCTAGTTGAAATTTTATTATTTTGATGAAAATGTAATTAATTTGTTCAAAATTCAACGTTTTCGTTGAGAAGACATCATTTTTCTGTCTGAAACATAACAGTTTTGTTGAACATTTGTCTTTTTTTTATACAAAATTCGTCCTTTTCTTTGGAGATTATTCTTTTTTGTTTAAGAATTTGACCTTTTGGTTGAAAATTCAACTATTAAATTAAAAAATAAACCTTTTTTGGAAATTCTTCTCTTTTGTTCGGAAATTTATCTATTCGATTGTAAATGCAACTGTTTGGTTGATGAATAATTTTTCTCCAATTCTACTACTAAATTAAAAAATTCATTTTTGTTAATTGCAAATTAAACCATGTGGTTCAAAATTCTACAAATTTTGTTAAAAATTTAATTATTTTGTTGAAAATTCATCTATTTTTTTAGAAAGTAATTTTCTTATTATCTGTTTTGTTAAAAAAATTTTTTTTTTTTTGGCACTGGGTGATAATACTACTTGGATAAAGGTTGCCTGTGTGGAGAGCTGGAAAAGGGACACAGTAATGAGAAGGACAATTTGGGTGAACTCTGTTCTTAAGGGGCATTACATGGCTAATCCTGGGATCTTTCTGAATTCCTTTGTTTGTTTTCAACCACACGTTGATCTTTTGGAAGGAATAATAATACATGTTTTGAAGCTGGAAAGTGGGCACGAGGTGATAAGAATACTTGGATGAAAGTTGCGGCTGTGGAGAGCTGGAAAAGGGACACAATGATAAGGAGGACAATTTGGGTGAACTCTTCGTGTGTGGAGATCTGGAGAAGGGATAGAAGGGTGAAAACGACACTTTGGATGAAGTCTGCGTGTGCGGAGAGCTGAAAAAGGGTAACAAAGGTAAGAAGGATACTTTGGGTGAAGTCTGCGTGTGTTGAGTCCTGGAAAACATGCAAGGGAGTGTGGAGGACACTTTGGATGAAGTCTGCGTGTGCAGAGAGTTGAAGCGGGGTTCGTAAGGGGAAATTTATTGGCTAATTCTGGGATCTTTCTTAAATTCTTTGTTTCTTTCCAACTATACGTTGATCTGTTTTAAGGCATAATATAGGTTTTGAAGCTTGAAAAAAGGCACAGGGTGATAAGAACACTTGGATAAAGTTTGCGTGTGTAGAAAGCTGGAAAAGGGACACAATGATGAGGAGGGCAATTTGGGTGAACTCTGCGTGTGTGAAGATCGGGAGAAGGGACAGAAGGGTGAGAATAAAACTTTGAGTGAAATCAGCGTGTGCTGTGAGCTGAAAAAGGGGAACCAAAGTGAAAAGGATACTTCGGGTGAGGTCTGCGTGTGTGAAGTTCTGGAAAAGGGGCAGAGAAGTCTGAAGAAGACTTTGGATGAAGTCTCCGTGTGCAGAGAGCTGAAACGATGTTCGTAAGGTGGCATTACATGGCTAATCCTGGGATCTTCCTAAATGCCTTTGTTTGTTTCCAACCATACGTTGATCTGTTGTGAGGAATAATATAGGTTTGAAAGCTGGAAAAAGGGCACGTGGTGATAAGAACACCTGGATGAAAGTTGCGTCTGCGAAGAGCTGGAAAAGGCACACATTGATGAGGTGGACTATTTGGGTGAATTCTGCGTGTGTGGAGATCTGGAAAAGGTTTAGGAGGCTGAGAAGGACACTTTGAGTAAAGTCAGCGTGTCTTGATAGCTGGAAAAGGAGGAGCAAGCTGAAAAGAATACTTTGGGTGAAGTATCCCTGGCTGGTTCAAGCTTTGTTTGCTAATCTGTGATTCTCTACAATTGCTTTTAGGACAAAAGCAACTGGAGGCAAAGAAAAGAGGATTTTAAATGATCTTTAGCAGTATGTATTATTATTTAAGATAAATGTCCATCTTACAAGTATTTTTCTAAATAATATTTCTAAGTCATGGGAGCTGGGAGAGCACGTACGAGATACGTGTGTGCCGTCGGAGGCTCGTAACTTGAAGGCACGAAAACATCACCAATTCATAAACCTTTCTCGGGAAAATGCAAACTCGACGCGTTATTCCCTCTGGATAGATGGACGTATGTATATTTAAAATTCTCCTCCACGATATAGAGTCTGACTGTGTGCAGAGGCGCAAGAAATGTAAAATGCAAATTGTAACCGATATGTTGGCTACAAAAAAATTGGACAGACGGGCGTGACACTTAATTCCAGTATATTTTTGTATTGGGGAAAAATCTTACAATTATGAAGGATTTTCTATATCCTATTATTAAAAAGTGTATGGTTCTATTCGCTGTTTCAAATGAAAAATCAGCAAACTTTAGGTTTATGAGGAATGTCAGAAAAAAAAGTTTTTCAACATTCTCAAAAGGTTTCAAGAGAATAAAAAAAATTTCTGCAAACTTCTGAGAAAATGAACACTAATTTTTTATTTTGAAAAATGAATTTCAAGATGGAATTGACAAAGATTTCAAAATATCTTGAATTATTTCCTAAAATTATGGAAAAGTAGGAGGGTGATTTTAAAGTCTAATTCAATCAATTTCAGTCCAACTCAAGATATTTAAAAAGTTAAAAAAATGTGCATGTCTGAATATTTGGAAATTAGTATTTTTAAGATAATAAAAAAAAATTCTTGAAATTCCTGGAATATTTTTAACTACATATTTATTGTGAAAGACGAATTTTAAGAAAAAATTTCAAATGACTTTAGAACATTAAAAAATTGCTTCCAAAATTATCGATAAAAAATCTGAATGACTAAAAAAATAATTTTGAAAGATTTCGAAAAAATGTAAACCCCTTTTAATAATATTAGAAGGTTTCAAGCAATTATAAATCTTATTTCAATATTCCTAAGAACATTTATAATGGCAATTTTTGTAATCTTAAAAGATTTTTCAAAATTTTAGGAATAAATTGTGTTATTTTGAAAGATATTCATCTTTCTGAATTATCTTCAGAATCTTAAAAAGATGCTATTTTTATAACCTACAAAGTAAAAGTAATTAATATGAAAAACTTCTTTCAAGTTTAAAAAAAAAAGATTTCTAAAGTATTTTAAAAGTTATTTGTGATTTGAGAAAAAAATTCTCCTTCATAGATCCGAAGAATATTTCGTATAAAACCAAATTTCAAAAGTTACTATTAATTTATATTTCAAAAATTTCAAAATTTCAGTATAATTAATTAATGGTCATTTACAATAATTTTTTATGCCTTCTTCTTTGGTTCTTGAAATTTTCAGAATTTTGTTAATTCGATAAATTTATGATAAATATATTCAAAAATATATAACCTTCTGCAAGAAGATTCAATATTTTTTTTATGCAGAATTTTCAGCAAAATTAAATGTCAGTATTTTTTTATAATCTCAATATTATTACCAAGCGTTTTAGACTTGTATCAGTTCATGTATTTACATTTTAAATATGTTACAAAATCAGATTTTCAGAATAAATTATAGAAAATCTATAAATCATTCTTAACACATTTTGGTGATTTTCAAAGTTTTTCATGTGAAAAATGTAAAATGCACCTTCAAAAAAGTGAAGGCTTTCATGAATAAAAATAGAGCAAGACCATGAGTCTTTGAATTACTAATGTTCTTTCAATTTTTTATTTATAAGTATTGCAAACCGTTTCATCCGTTTAAAACTTTTTTAAATAAAAACAATAATTGGCAAGACTCCTGAAATTTATTTCAATTGATTTTGCAATCTCCACTAGAAATATTTTGGAATCTTTGGAAATTCTTCAGAATTTCTTTAAATTTTTAAGATCTCTTGATATCCTTTAGAATCCCTTGAAATCCCCGTGAATATTTTGAAATCTCAAATATCCTCTAAACTCCCTGGAAATAATTCGAAATTCCTTGATATCTGTGAAAATATTTGTAATCTCTTGAAACCCAATAAGAAATATTAAATTAGTTTCAATATTTATGAATCCTATTAAATCCTTTTGAAACCCTTCAAATCTACAGATGTTCCTCGAAATTTCTTAAAAACCTTTCGAATCTCTCAAAACCTTCTGATAAGCTTGGAAATCTTTGAAATCCTATCAAATTCGGAAGTAATTGATTTCATTTTTTAAGAATCACTAGGAACATCTTGAAATCTTTGGAAATTCTACACAATTCTTTGTAATCCCTTGATATTTTCTAATCTCCTGAAATCTTGCGGAAATTCTTAAAATCCTTGTAAATGTTTAGAAATCTTCAACATCTTCTGAACTTCCTTGAGTTGTTTCAAAATTCCTTGAATTGGATGAAATCTACGTGTGTGAAGACCTAAATCTACGTGTGTGAAGACCTGTAAAAGGGGAACAAGATTTAGGAGGACACTTTGGGTGAAGTCTGTGTTTGTGGAGAACAGGAAAAGGGAAAGAAGGGTTAGGAGGAAACTTTTGATGAAGTCTGCGTGTGTGGAAAGCTGGCAAAAGAAAATAAGGGTTAGGAGAGAACTTTTGGTGAAGTCTGCGTGTGTGCAGCACTGGAAAAGGGGAATAAGCAAGAGAATGGCACTTTGGGCTAACTCTGTTCGTGTGGAGAGCTGGAAAAAGGGAAATAAGGGTTGGGAGGACAATTTTAGTGAAGGCTGCGTGTGTGGAGAGCTTAAGAACGTAAAAAACTTCTATAAGGACACTTTCGGTGAAGTTTGCCTGTGTGAAGAGCTGGAGAAGGGACACAACGATCAGAAGGACAATCTAGTTAAAGTCTGCGTGCGTGAAGATCTGGAAAAGGGATACAAGGGTGAGAGGGACACATTCCTTAAAATCCCTGAATAATTTATAAGTTCCTGAAACCCTTTGGAAGTTCTTAAAATCCCTGTACATGTTTGGAAATCTTCTAAACTGCCTGGAAATGTTTCAAAATTCCTTGAATTGGATGAAGTCTACGTGTGTGGAGACCTTGAAAAGGGGAAAAAGGGTTAGAAGGAAACTTTGGGTGAAATCTGCGTGTGTGGAGAACTGTGAGAAGGAACGAAGGGTTAGAAGGGCACTTTTTGTGAAGTCCACGTGTGTGGAGAACTGGAAAAGAGGAAGAAGGGAGACGGGGCACTTTGGGCTAACTCGGTTCATGTGGAGAGCTGGAAAAAGGAAAATAAGGGTTGGGAGGACAATTTCAGTGAAGGCTGCGTGTGTGGAGAGCTGAAAAACGTAAAAAACTGTTATAAGGAGACTTTCGGTTAAGTTTGCGTGTGTGAAGAGCTGGAAAAGGAAGAGAAGAGAGAGGAGAGCACTTTGGCTGGAGTATGCATGTGCAGATAATTATAACGGGTGTTTTTAAGTGTGCACATCAAGGAATTGTCAAACATTGCATGGAATTACCTCAGATTGCAGCTCCAGTGCTGCTCTGATAATTCCTCATGTCACCTTTTCCGAATATCACTTTTCTAGCTGAACTTGACATTTTTATCGAATATATTATATCCCTGATATAGAAAGTGTGGTTAAATAAGTCAAAAGATACTTTGGGTTATCCAGTAATCTTTATAAATTCCTTTGTTCATTTGCAACAATTCGTTGATCTGTTAAGAGGAATAATTTAGGTAATGAAGCTGAAAAAGGGGCACGTAATGATAAGGACACTTGGGTGAAGGTTGCAGGTATGGAGGGCTGGAAAAAGGGAATGAAGGTGAGGAATTCACCTTGAGTGAATTCTGCGTGTGTAAAGACCTCAAGAAGGGAAACAAGGGATAGGAGGACACTTTAGATAAAGTCTGCGTGTGTGGAGAGCTGGAAAATGAAAAGAAGGGCTAGAAGGGCACTTTGTGTGAAGTCTGCGAGTGTGGAGAACTGGAAAAGGAAAAGAAGGAAGGAGGGTACTGTTGGTGAATTCTGCGTGTGCGGAGAACTGGAAAGGGGGAAAAAGTGAGAGAAAGGCACTTTGTACGAACTCTGCTTGTATGGAAAGCTGGAAAAGGGAAAGAAGGGTTAGAAGGACACTGTCTGTTAGATTAGTTAGAATGACAGCTTTGCTGAATTGTTCTATTCTGACTTCACTTAAAATGTGTATCGACTACATTGTATTCCTAATATAGGAAATATGGTTAAATAAGTCAAAAGATACCTACTTTCGCTGATCCAGAAATTTTTATGAATTCCTCAGTTCATTCTCAACCATACGTTGATCTACCATGAGGAATAGTTTATGTTATGCAACTGGAAAAGGGGCACGGATTAATAAGCACACTTTGGTGAAGTCTGCGTGTGTGGAGAACTGGAAAAGGAAAAGAAGGATTGGACGAGGTTACTTTGGGTGAAGTCTGCGTATTTGGAGAGTTGAAAAAGGAAAAGAAGAATCAGGAGGGCATTTTGGGCTAACTTTGCGTGTGTGAAGAGCTGAAGAAGAATAACAAGAGAGAGGAGGGCACTTTGAGCGAAATCTGCTTGTTTAGAGAGCTGGAAAAGTGAAGAATAGGTTCGGAGGACACTTTCCGTGAAGTTTGCGTGTGTAGAGATGGAAAAGGGAAAGAAGGGAGAGAAGGGCACTTTGGCTAAAGTAATATGGTTAAATGAGTCAAAAGATACTTTGGTTGATCCAGGAATCTTCATAAATTCCTTTGTTGGAAAAGGCACACAACGATAAGGAGGACAATTTAGCTACAATCTGCGTGTGTGTAGATCTGGGAGAGAGATATCAGGATGGGAAGGACACGTTGGGTAAATTCAGCGTGCGTAGAGAGCCGGAAAAGGTAAAGAATTGTTAGAAGGACTCTTTCGGTGAAGCTTGCGTGTGTGAAGAGCTGAAAAAACGGAAAGCTCCGGTGCTGCTCCGCTAATTCCCTAAGACAGCTTTTCTGAATATCTCTTCTCTAGCTATACTTTAAATGTGTATCGACTATATTATATCCCTGATATAGGAAATATGGTTAAATAAGTCAAAAGATACTCACTTTGGCCGATCTGGGAATTCAGGTTATGATGCTGGAAAATTGGCACGGGGTGATAAGAATACTTGCATGAAGGTTGCTTGTGTGGAAAGCTGGAAAAGGGACACAACGATGAAAAGGACAATTTGGCTGGAAAAGGGAAATACGATGAGAAGGACAATTTGGGTGAAGTATGCGTGTGTGGAGATCCGCAAAAGGGGAATAAGTAGGAGAAGAACACATTGGGTGAATTCAGCGTGTGTGGAGAGCTGGAAAAGGGGAACGAAGGTGAGGAGGATACCTCGGGTGAATTCTGCGTGTGTGGAGTCTTGGAAAGAGGAAATGCGAGTATGGAGGATCCTTTGGATGAAATATGCGCGTGTAGGGAGCTGGAAAGAGGATTCGTAATAGGACATTACAAGAAATTATCAAATATTGAATAAGATTGCATAATATTGCATCATATTGCGCAGATTGTGTACGCTGACCTCATAAGTAATTAACCCCTCAATGAATGATGAAAAACCTAATTTGTGAGGAAAAATACCTGTTTCATGCGGGTCCGACAGGTCAGAATAGACGAGAAGGTAAACTAGCAGTTCAGTCACGAAGGACATGCTGCAATTCCGCATCCCTTATGATTTCATAACCGTTGGATTACGTAAATTTGCTCTACCATGGCAGGTGTATGCATATATATACGTGAATGCCTGAATGTGTGGAAGTAGAAACCGAGCTTATCCGAACAGAAACTGTGGATATCACCTAGCTCCTGGTATGGAATGATGTTTGAGCGCATTTGAATATCAGGAAATGAAGCCCCCGTCCCTGGGGTTGCAGTCAGTACGGAGGGGATGGATGTTCGGGAGAAAGGGAGACTGACGGCTAGTTTGAAAAAGGAAGAAACAGGATTGGAGAGAGAAAAAGAGAAAAAAGTATGAGAAAGAAAGAGTCGCGGTGCGATTTGAATAATACTTTGCATTTAAATGCTCCACCCGATAAAAGAAACCATCGCATCGTGCCACTTGAAATATCCTATTACTTGCCATTATCTATCTAAATTCGGTATGCGAATCCAGTTGCTCTCCTTCGGTCACCTGTGAATGAATCGAATCCTTCAAGAAAATCGGAAATCTATCGTCAAGAGTGAGAATTCATTCAGAGAGAGAATTCATTCGAACTTGATTTCAGACATTATAAATGGTATAAAATAGTCAAGTTGGTCCTCGTTTAGTCAGGGATTCGTAGAAATGAGGAATAGGAATTTATTTAAATTGTTTATAATAATATTAGGCAGAAGAAAATATATCTAATTACATTTTTCAAACATTTTTTCCCCATTTAAGAAGATTGATACAACTGAAAGATCATCTTAGAGGGCAGTTAAACTTGACTGATTAGGGGTTGTCTATTAATTCTTTTCCGCTTGTTTGAAGAATTCTTTTTTTCCTTGTTTTTAAGAAACTTTCCCCTTTTCTCGTTTTTTCGCTCAAATTTGGACACTGGTTTAGAATTCATCTCGTTGAAATTCATTTGTTGAAAATTCAACTTATTATAAGGAAGTTGAATTGAGTTGTCGAAAATAATGTTCGTTTGTAGAAAATTAATTTTTTTCAGTTCGAAATGCAACTATTTGGTTGGAAGTTCATTTTTTCGAATTTGAAATTCTTGTACTTGGTTAAAAATTTATGTGCATTATTATCAAATTCATCTTTTTTTTCGAAAATTGATCTTCTCTGTTAGAAAAAGACTTCTCCTGAAAAATCATCACTTTGATTGAAAATTTAACTATTTTGCTAAAAATTATTTTTTTTTTCGAGATTTAATTTTCTCATCCGAAAAGGTAACTATTCCATGTTTTGTTTCAGTTTAATCTTCTCTGGTTAAAGATTCACGTATTTTGTTGATAATTCATCTTTTTTTGTAAAAAAAATCTTTTTGATGAAAAAATGAACTTTTTAGTTAAAAATTTAGATCTTTGATTTCATGCTCAATCGTTGAAAATTAATCTTTTCTGGTTGAAAATTCAACTGAATATATTTTTCTTTTTTAATTTCCTTTTTCATCTGAAAATGCAGCTATTCCATTTTTGGTTCCAAATTCTTCCTTCAAATGTTGAAAATTCATATCTTTGGTTGCAAATTTAATTCTGTTGGTATAAAATTGAAATATTTGGTTAAAATTGAACAATTTATTTAGAAAATAAAAATTTTTTTTACAAATTTATTTTTTTTGTTCAAAATTATTTTTCTTAGCTCAAAATATTGCTATTCTACTTCGAATTAATTATTAGTCATATGTTTCTAATGGGATCCCACCGCCTTAAAAAAATCACTAATTCAAGAATAACGAAACATTCCGTAAAGTATTTTTGAAATTAAAATTAAATTTGTTTTTATGTTTCAGGTGAGCCCAGGTTTGAACTTGGATGCATTATCACATACGGTTTTCGTAAGTGCGAAAAAAATAAATTTTTGATAGAGAAAAATAATTTAAATCGTTCACATAGTTCTTGAGAAAACTTTTATGTTTCTTGAAACCTTTCGCAATTCTTACAAACGTCTTACATTTTTTTTTTGAAATCTTCAGAAATCTACATTTTTTCCATTTTTTCAAAATTTTCTTAAGTTTGAAATTATTTTTTAACATTTTCAAAATTTTTAAATATCTCTTAAACGTATTTGATTTTTTTTTGTAAATTGTTGTAATCTTCCAAAATTGGAAATTTTGCTTTACATTTTTTTAATTTTCTAAAATCATTTGAAATTTTTTACAATTTTTTGAAATATTTTTCAAAAATCAGTGGCTGTGGTCAGTTTGATCGGGATTCGGTGGCGAATAACAAATATTTTTAAACATCTAAACCTTCTAAATATCTTGTAAAATGATTTACAATTTTCCTACAATTGTTAAAAATTACCTTAGAATCTTCCAGATTCTTTTTTCAAAATTATGGAAATAATTTAAAATTATTTGATGAGTTTTGAAATCTTTTCAAAAAACATGAATTATTTCCGAAATTTTTTGAAACTTCTAAATGCTATTTTCAATAATTTAATATACTTTTTTTCTTTAAATTCTTGAAATCATGATGAATTTTTAGTTATTTTTTATTCTTTCCAAAGCTTCTATTTTATATATCTTTCAAAATAATTTGAAATTTTCCTAAAACTAACAAAAAAATGCTTTCAAATCTTCAAAATTTCCTCTTGAGAATTTTCAAAATTTTTTGAAATCTTTTTAAATATACTTTCAAATTAACTTTTCGCAATAAAATGTTATTAAAAATTATTGCAGGAATCTTGAGAAATTTTTTTCTTACTCTTGAAACCCTTCATCATTCCTAAAAATTTTCAAGAATTTTTGATAGGAATATTCAAAAAATTTTCATTTTGGTTTAAATTTTTTGAGATTTTTTTTAAATTTTGAAGCATTTTTTAATTATTTCCAAATTTGTATGTATCCCTTACACTCATTCTTTCTTTTCATTTTGTGATCTTACAAATTTAGAAAATTTTGTTTTAAAATCTTCTACACGTTTTTTTTAATTGCAGGAAATCATTCAAAATGTTTTAAAATTTTTTTCAATTTTCTCCTGCAATTTACTTTTCCGAATAATGAATCATTTTTTATTGTTTCGGAAATCTTGAGAAATGCATTTCATTCTGTTGAACCATTTCGAAATTTTTAAAAAGCTCCTTATTTTGAAATCTACAAAAATTTACATTTTTAATATTAAATTTTGAAATCTTTCAAGATATAAATTATTATCAAATTCTTTTGAAACTTCTGAAACTTCTAAATATTTTTCGAAATAATTCAATTTCTCATTAAATATTAATTCTACTAAATTGAAAAATTTTGTTTTAAAATCTACTTCACTCTTTTTAGAAATTATAGGAAATAATTTAAAAGTATTAAAAATCTTTTTCAATTGTCTTAAAAATTCTTTTATCGAAATAAAAAAAAAATCTCATTAAAGAACAGAACTAATTTTGAAATATTTTCGAAATATACATTATTTTTCAATTTTTTCTAAACTTCTGAATATTTTTTGAAATAAT
>CAKNXH010000124.1:162938-184641 GCA_932178445.1 Andricus quercusramuli
CGATAAAAATCGATTGACCTACAATTATTATACATTTTATTGAAGAGTTCGACAAATTATGATTTTGAATGAAAAATTTGATTTGTCTGATTTGTCTTTGTATTTAAAACAAATTTTCTATTATTTTGTAATTTTGTATTCTTTGTAGATTTATATTTTTACGCTGATCAATGTGAAGACTTTGGCTTTTCTATTAGTGAAAAAAAAAACTAAGGGTTCCTCTATGAAGAAATAAATAAACTAAATTGGCTTCTTTGTTAAAAATTCATTTTTTTCTGGTTAAAGCTTCATTTCTTTAGTTGGAAATTTAACCATACCATTTTTAGAAAATTGGTCAAAAAATTAACTTTTGGGTTCAACCACTTTGTTATGAATTCTTTTTTTTTTTTTGTTTAAGCTTTAATTTTTTACTTTGTAATTTAACTAAACCATTTTCAGAAAATCAATCTTCTTGGTAGTCCTTTTGCTGCAAATGCAACTATTTTGTTAAAAAAGTCTTCTTCTCTGGTAAAAAATTCAACTACACAGGTTTTAAAAATTGTTAAAAATTCAAATTTTTGGTTGAAGATTCATCTCTTTATTTGAATATTTAACTATTCCAATTTTAGAAAATCTATGTTTACGGATTCATCCTTCTAGTTGAAAATTTAACCATTGGCTTAAAAATTTAATTCTTTAGTTTAAAATGAAACTTTTTTGTCGATGTCATCCTTTTTGTTCAAAGATTCAAATACTTCGTTGAAAATTCAACTACCTTTTTTTATTCACTTTTTTGGTTTTAGAAAATTAATTTTCTTGGTTGAAGAATCATTTTTTGGGTTGATTGTTCAACTCTTCTGTTGAACAATCAATTTTTTTTAGGATTCATCGTTTTTTGTTGAAAATTCGACTATGAAGTGAAATTTTCATTTTAAAATTGCAAATGCAACTATTTTCTTGAATAGTCATCCTCTTCGGTCAAAAATTTCACTACTCGGTGGAACGCTGAATTGAATCATAAAAATTCATTTTTCCGGTTAAAAATTTATCTTTTAAGTGAAAAAATTAAGTATAAAATTTCTATAAAATTAATATTCCGGATTAAAAAGTCATGTTCCGTGTTGAACTCTTTTGGTCAGAATTTATTTTTTTAAGATTCATGATTCTAGTTGGAAATTCATCTCTTTAGTTGAAAATTTAATTATTCGATCAAAAAAATTAATAATTTTCAAAAAATGCACCTATTTTGTTCAAAAGTCATATTTTTTTGTCAAAAATTCAACAAGCTGGTTGCAAATTCTACTATCAGGTGAAAATTTCATTCTAATTTTGAAAAGGGAACTATTTTGTGGAAATTCATCTTTATTCCTCAAAAATCGAACTACCTGATTGAAAGTTGAATTAAATTGTAAAAATGCATTCTTTGTTGTTGTTGAGAAATCATCTTTCAGGTTGAATGTTGAACTCTTTTGTTGAAAATTCATTTTTTCATGACTGAAAATTGTGGATTGAAATTCATCTTTTTAGTTAAAAATTTTACTACTAGGTGAAAATTTGACTATTTTAAAAAACATGCAACTATTTTGTGAAAGTCATCTTTTTTGGTTGATAATTCAACTATTTGGTTGAAAGTTGAACATCTTTGTTAAAAATTTATTTTCGGGTTGAAGATTCACCTCTTTGGTTGAACATTCCTTTTTTTTTGTGTTTGACAATTCATTTTTTGAACTAAAAATATATTCGCTATCGTTATTGCAAATATAGTTGGCAACATACCAAAGATGATGAATGTTGTATAATATTTTAAACAAGATTTTCAGGATGAAATTCATATTAATTATTATTATTAATGAATCAGAATCATGAAACGTTTTTGGGATTATTCATTGATACAACAACCTATTTCTAAATAATAACATTTATAACATTTATAGTTGGCTGTTACAGAAAAAAAATTATTTTATTTAAATATAGTTTAGTTTTGTGTACTTAATTCTTCATCATTTTTGATTTTGAAATATCGGGTCTTTCCTCATATTCAAATTACGTCAGTAACGCTAACAAAATTCTGATGCTTATGTAAGCCTCAACGTCAAATAATGATAAGAATTTTCCTCTTTGACTGTGATTTTCCTGTAACTGGATTTATTCAAGGCTTTGGTGGTGAAGCAAAATTTAATGAAATATTCTCAAAAAATTCGAAAAATGGCTTTTCAATTCAAAGGAATGAAGTTTGTCTAAAAAAGGAAGAATTTATAACAAAACAATTCAATTTATGACAAAAGAAATGAATTTGAAACCAGACAGTTAAATTCACAGTTTAAAAAAATGATTTTTCACCAAAACAAACAAATTTTCAACAGAATAGGTTAATTCTATGAAAAATGAATAAAAAAAATGGAAAATTCCCTAAATTATATCATTTTGAACAACTTTGAGCTAGAAACATGGATTCATGCATGGAAATTTGTTTCAAAATCTTATTGAATATTCCCTTGAAAATTTTTCGAAAAATTATTCAAAAAATTTCCATGAGTTTATTATAATTTTGTTTTCTTGGAAATCGAATTTTTCCTACAATTTTTTGAAAATCTTGCAAAAGTAGATAACTACTTCAGAATCATTCAAATTCTTTTTTGAAAATGTTGGAAATCTTATTAAATATTTTTTCAGAATTAACTTTAAAAAAAACTATTGTTGGTTTTTCTAAGAATTTTCAAATAAATTTTGAATTTATTTGGAACCTTTCAAAATGATTGGAATTTTTTTCAAATATTCTCTTGGAATTAATTTTCCAAAATATAAAATAGTTTTAAATTTTGCGAGCAAACTTAAGAATTTTTATTTTATTTTCTTAAACCCCTTAAAGATCCTTAAAAATCTTCACAATTTGATTTCGAAATCTTCGAAAATCTAAATTAATTTTTGAAAAACTTTGCCAGTTTTGAATTAATTTTGGATCTTCTCAAAACTTAATTTAAAACAAAAAAAATTAAAAAAAAAACTTACTTCTCAACTTTTGTGAAATCTTGTATTTTTTTGTAAAGATATGTAATTTTCTGCAATAATTTACGTAAAATTAAAATTGCCCCAATGAAGTCAAACACCCAAATTGAAAAATGTGAAAATCTCTAGTCTTCTGTAATACCTTGTGCATTTTCACAACAGGGTAAAAAAATATTAGGAAAAAGTTATACAAATTTTTGAACTGTAGAAACTTGTACATTTTTGATCATTTTTTTTACTCTTCTTAGGAAGAAAATGTAAGGAAAAATTATCTATTTGTATTTAACTGTATTTTTACACTGTCATCCTATAATGAGAAGGTATTAGATTTGTGTAAAATTTGACCCCCCCCCCCCCTTTCTTGTCGAATTTTCACGTTTTGAGACGCCCTGAACCCAAAAAACAGGTTCTTAAAAATGTATGTCTGAATGTCTGTCTGTTTTTATGTATGTTTGTTTGTCTGTTGTTTGTATGTCTGTCTGTATGTCTGCCTGTCTGTTTGTCTGTCTGTTTGTCTGTATGTTTGTCTGTCTGTTTGTATGTATGTTTGTCTGTCTGTTTGTCTGTCTGTTTGTCTGTATGTTTGTATGTCTGTTTGTCTGTCTGTAGATTTCTGAATTGGCACAAACCAGGAAAAAAATTAATAGATATTATATTATAATATTTTCATATTTTCAAATCAAATACCGAGGGCGAATGTCTGCATGAGAGTGTGTTCCTCAAGGTCGATAGAACCTTAGGTAAATTAGAACTTCTCTTCAACAAATTCAATAATCACGTTATATCTTTCTTGTAGAAATGTTTCACCTTCTTGTAAAAAATGTTTTGCCAGTGTCTGTTCAAGAATGCAAATAAGGCTAAAAATTCTCATTTCGAGAACATTGACATTCGGAAAAGTTGATCATTGTCCATCCCAACTCGAAATAGATGTCAGAAAGAAAACGATATTGGATCACACATGAGGAATAACAACACTCGAATTTACAACAATCAAAATGCGATTGAAAGTTTACCTAATGTTATTAATGAAATATTATATTATATTATTATATTATAGTTACCTATAGCATTAAGGAAGAGCACCAGAAGGAGTAACCGAGTAACAATAAGGCTCTTCATGTTCATGAACAGAATGAGCAGATTCATGACAAAATTTTCTAACAAAGTAACAAAGCAGATATGATCCAATGTATGTATGCTGTACGTTACCTCATTCGCTTATCGAAGCTATTGTAAATGTTTGTACGAGGGCTTGAAGGCAATACGGAAAAGCAATATAAATCGTATATTTCAGATACGTTGAGTCGATAAGCACTACTATTATTTATTTATCAACTCCATATTAACCATGATATCATTCATAAATACAGCTGCAATATTTGCTCAGAACCTAGACATGGGCGAAAAGGTTGAAATTAAATTCAAACTTACGCAATCAACTAACTTAGGCTAACGGAAAAATGATGAAAGCTTTCACTTTCAGTTAAGCAGACAGGTATCTAGCAAGGTAGAATGCTGCTTCATTCTTCGAATTTAGCAATGCGATTTGAAATACACCAGAGGATGTAAGATATACCGATGACAAAGCAATCTGATCCTCACTCTCTATACTTTCTGCACAGCGCTTGAAAATTAAGTAGGTTTGTTTCCTCTCCCTGGTTCCAGACTGAGCAGAGACGTCCCTTCACGAATCCGAAACTAAGATCCCCTATCGAAAATCTACCCCTTACTAATCCTATAAGATAAGCTGGATCAGGAAGTCTTACCAATGGGAAGGTATTCCCACATATAAGGTATTGTTGCCCCTTTGGGCCTATCCAGAGACAAGGTACCATTTAAGGCAAAGAAGTCTTCGCAAGCTTGTTCAGGTCTAAGTCTCTATTTTGGTTCTTGATGTTTAACCTGTAGGACCCAATTAAAATTGTACGCTGCCAAACCAGAGTCTAACGTAGCCTGCAGGCGCTTCAGGCTTATTCTATGGAGGTCTTCTTCACCTATGCCTAGCATCTTTCCTAACCAGGTCAGGGCCAACATCAAGATGTCATGCGCAGTTAAGACTCACTCAAGCTCTAGTCTGAGTGCATACCCTGAAGTGTGTGTAGGGATTACCGAAACTCTCTTAAAGAAGGTAGTGTCAACTATCTCTACCTGTTCACAATGTCTTGATCCCTAGCAAATGTTATTCCCTAACCATTTTCGGCTGGTTTCCATTTGATGTTAAATTCTGAATCGAAGGATTCCTCCCCTTATGGAAGACCAGGGTCTTCATCTTAGATTTGTTGACCTTCAGATGATTGTACTTACAATATTAAGCAAGAGCAATACTTTTCCTCTGGAGATGAAAACTCCTATTCTACCTGCGCAAGAAAGGAGTCGAAATTTTGACAGATCACTTCCCGATCTATGCTGTGCTTGGAGCGAATAAGGCCAACTACATATTGCTAAGCCACCGCTAGCTCTGCTGATGATACATTTCCTCTCCCATCTCTAATATGGTGTTATTTACTCTCATTGTGAGAGTTTCCTTCTCTTCTTCGGGGGATTGATTTTTCAGGAGTAACCTGGTTGTGACTCTCGGGCCTGAAATCGATGAGTGAACCATCCCTGGAGTGATAGGATCCTCCAGATGATGGTTCCGAATCCGACCGCACCACGACTCTTTTTGGTCTCTTTCTTTATTTCTTGACTGTCCTCTTCACCTCAATTAGTGTATCCGTTGAGTTTGGGCGAGTTCCTGCCTTCAATACCTGAATATCCTTCTTAGAGAAAGTTTTTCCCTCAAATGGTAAGGTCCTTCTCTCTCGCCTCCAGCTTCGATCTGTCACTCGTCACTGAAAGATCCATTGTAGCAAAGTTCTTGGATTTCTAGAAAATAAGAGGTTTGTGTGGTGGCGAGTCGAACTTGACCAAAACCGTCGTAGAACTTCCAAAGAATTTGTCTGATTCCACTAGTGCTAATTGCCTTTTGGCTTTGGAGAACACCTTCCGAAACGACTGAGCATGATCCTTGGTAAGGGGTACCAAATCCTTAAGATTAGGAACAATTATGTTCTTGGCACAGATATCCCTCCTCAGCTGGAACATCTTCTCCTTAAGGAGTTTAACTTTCCCTTCTAGCGTGGCATTTCTCTTCTCCAGTTCATCGATTCTTATCTTTAGAGCTTCTGCCTAACCTCACAGAAGCTGGAGGTCGTTCTGAATCTGGACGACTGATAGCATTAGTACGGCAATATCAGCTTTTGCTGAAGATATGTCCTCCTTGATGTGACAATATTTGTTGATCAGATGTTTCTTAAATGACAAAACATAAGGAATAGATCATAACGTCTATAGCAAATCAGGCTATAGTCCAAACATACTAGTCATAGTAGTCTAAACAAACATCTAGATGTCAAGACATTCAATTTTAATAATAACTGAAGATAATCAATCTAAAGGAAAAGATTCCAGCCTAGTGGTCGTAAAAATGAAATCTCCTCGTTTTTATAAATTTTGATCATTGATGCTTCTACGCTTCAGTAACAAAAAAACATCACTATAACAAAAAAAAATTTAGACTCTTAAGGCAGTTGTCCTATGTGATTGTTCTTATTACTAAAGCTCTTTGGCTAGCAAACGGTTTGATTCTTGTTATAAGTGATGCAGATAACAATAATCAAACCGTTTTCCAGTCAGAAATTTTCAGTAATAATACAGAAAACTGTATTGAAAGAATTAATTTTGTTTGTTATAGTGATGTTATTTTGTTGTCAAAGCATAGAAGCATAAATGATCAAAGAAGGGAGAAACGAGGAAGTATCATCTTTGGGACCAGCAGGCTGGAATCTTTTCCTTCAGATTAATTATCTTCAGAGGTTGTTAAAATTGAATGTTTTGACATGTAGATGTTTGTTTATACTATTATGCATGAATTATAAAGATAATAGTATTATTTTTGATTTATGTGAAGTAATTATCGTTTTCGAAACAGCCCACTGTAATCTCGATTCAAGGATTGTCATATCTTCGAACTAACTATGTGACCAAATGAATCACAGATGTCATACAAAATCAAAACAACAAAAATCAAAAGTAAGAAACACGGAGAAATGAAATAAGTTTTGAACCAAATTTATACATGTTATTCATAAATAATAATACTCACAATAAATTCTGCTGCAAATCAATGCAGTCGCTATACTAATATTGCTGGTTAGCTTCTGACAATATTTGCTAAATCAAGGATAAATATGGCTGGTTTGGCTATACATTTTTTTCAAGTAGAAAAATTGTTTACATCTCAGTTCATATCCCTTTGAAGGATAGTAAATATGCTCTTCAATTTATCAAACCCATATGTTTATTCGATAAAATAGTACATTATCTGAAGACGGTTTCAAATGCCAAAAACAAGCAATTGACAATAACTGCAGGTGTGCAAAATTCTTAAGAATCCAAACAAAAGTTAATTTGCAGATCGAATAACGATTCATGAAATTTGATTCTAAATTTTTGATTCGACTTGGAATCACAAATGTTATTCCATATCACTTTATAATTATTTTTTAATAAAATTTATTGTAATTGTGACCCCTTATTAGGTATCCGGGTGGAGAATGGAATCCTACATCATTTGGTGGCCATTGACTGAAGACACCTAATTCTTGAAGTTTTTCAGGTTCTGGTGCTGATAAATGATCGATCGCAAAATCATAGGTAATCGCACGACCCTCTAGATCATATATGGGCCGAATTTTACCATCACAGAGCCATCCGAAGAGAAGGAAGCCCCTTGCAAAAAAAACTGTATGTACACTGAATGGATGGCTTTCTCCATCGATGAGCCCCCTGAAATTTTGCATGTATGCATGTTGATATGGAACTGTCTTGATAGGAGGAAGTTGTGATGTTCTTACAGGTTGATCTTGCGATTGTGGGAAAATTGGAACACCTTGGAAACAAATTTATTCAGGCTAATAAATGAAATAAAATATTTTATTTTCTCTTAAAATTTAATATATAACAACCATAGTTATATAGTCATTTAGAATATCAATTAAAAATTTTGAACAAGAACAAAAGAACTCGATGATGTTAAGAAGATCGCATATTGTTGAGATTTCGAAAGACAAATGCTCTCCACATCAAGGAACGAAAATACAAAATGAAAAAAGAAACTAAAAAATTAATCCCATAGTGTCATTAAAAAGTCATCATGTCTAAGTTGAAAGGAGTTGCACTTTTGAAATTCACCTTTTGAGTTAGTTCCGTTGTTTTTGAAATTGTGAATTTGACCATTTTGTAATATAGTGAAGTCTATCAGTTAAATATAAGGGACATATAAAAAAATCATTGAACAAAAAGGACATGAAAAGAAGTTAATTTTGAAATAGGAGAAAGAACATTGTTTGTTGAAAAAATGTACAAAATTTAACAATAAAATACAGTCAAACAGAATACAAATAGCTCTTTTTTCTGGTATTTTCTGGCAGAAAAGTGAAAAAATTAACATTAAAGTATTGGCTTCTACAATTCAAAAATTTGTTTGTAATTCATTGTATTTATTTATAGATTTCTGTGAACATTTTTTTTAGTTTTCTGTTCTGTTTTGAAAAAAAATTTCAACCTGGAATTTTGCTAAAAAAACATAAATTTTGTTGAAAAATCATCTTTTTTCAAAAATTTAACTGCTTGAATAGATTTGAACTACATGGCCAAAAATTAATTTTAGTATTTTGAATAAAAATGTAGCTCTTCCTGTTTCGCTGTAAATTTATACTGCTTTGGTTGAAGATCCACATATTGTGTTAAAAATTCGTCTGTTCTATTAAATATAACTGTTTTTTATTTCGAATAAGAATATTTTTTGGCTGATGAAATATCAAAATAGTAATTAAAAATATTTCAGAAAAAAATCTGGAATACTATAAGGCAATTTTCTAATTTAAAAGAAGCTAGCTTTGTGTCTGGTTGATTATTCATAATTTTAGTTGAATATTCATATTTTCGTATTAAAGGTTCAACCTTTTCGCAGAAAATTCAACTTTCTCGCTTAAAAACTAAATATTTTAGGAGAAAATTGAACAATTCGATAGAAAATTAACTTTACTTTTGTAAAATCATATTTTTTATTTGAAAATTCAACTGTTTTGCAGATAATTCGTCTTTTTGGCTTAAAAGTTCAACAACTTCTTTTGAAAATTCATGTACTTTGTTGAAAATTTGTCTCGTTTGGCAGAACATTAATTTTCTTGAGGGAAAATTCAATTTCTTGGTTAAAAAGTGATTTTTGTATCCAAAAATGTAAACTTTATACGCGGAAAAATGCAACTTTTATGAGTTGAAAAATCAACTATTTGGTGGGAAATTCGTGAATTTTCTTTTAATATATATTTTCAGTTAAGTATTCACCTATTTGGTCTGAAAACATTTTTTTCTGTAAAATATACCTTGTTGAAAATTTGATTTTTGTTTTGAATATTAATTTTTTAAACTGTAAATTGTACAAATCTATTTTTGCTAGAAAAAATATATTTTATGGGATGAAAGTGAACTTGCTTGGTTGAAAATAAACTTTTTTGTTAGAAATCTAACTTTTTGGGTTTAAAAAAATTTCAAATTCTTAAAGATTTAAACAAATTTCAAACTGAATGTAGATTCTTCGAGATTTTCGAAAAAAGTTCATAAGCTTCTTAAGAATTTCAAAAGGATTTCAAGAAATTTTTTTTCAGATTCCTAGAAAATTTAAAATGATTTTTTATTTTGGAAAATTAATTTCGAGAGAAAATTTGAAAATTTGATTTTAAAATTTCGAAGGATTTCCTAAAAATTGGATGATTTCGAACAAAAAGAAGTTTTATGAAAATCATGAAAGGTTTCAAGAGAATCACAAAATATCCTGAAGATTCCTTTCAAAATTTTTAATTATGTTTTATTTTTAAAAAACAGTTTTGAGACCAAATTAAAAAAAATTTCTTAAACATTCCGAATGATTTCCTAAAATTCTCAAAAAGATTGTAGAGGATTTCGAAGCCAAATATGTCACTTTGCAAGATTATAAATAAAAATAAAAATTCGAGTGAGATAATAACATTTCTCAAAAAGATTTCGGGTCAAATTTAGAATTATTTTTGAGAAAAAAAATTTGAAGAAAATTTTCGAAAAGATTTGAAAACTTTTAAAAATATTCCTAAAGTAGTCAAACCAAATCTGGAAGGTTTCAAGGGTGTTTTTTCATCGTGTGGAATTTAAAGAAAAATTCGAAAAATTTTAAAAGATATTCAGGAATTTTAGAGACATTTGTAATTTTTTTGCAAACTTTCAAGAGTCCTGATTATCTTGGAAACTGACTCGAATTTTTTCTAAAATTTGGTGTAATTCGATAAGAAAAAAATTTTCTTGCAAATGTTCAAGATTCTTTTTTGACATAACTGAAATATTCATCAATCTTTTTCTTATTTTCATGGTTATAAAGTGTCTCAAATTTAATTTAATCTCGAATTTGAGTGTTCAAAACTCTTAAAAAATAAAAAGTTATTCCAAATTTTTATTTTGTATTAAAAAATATTTCTCCTCAGCCTTAAAATATTTCAAAACATTATATTATTCACTATTTTAAATTTCGATCAGATTTATCGAGCAGTGAATAATCTAAAATGTTTTTTGAATATAGTACTCGTATATTTTCTATCATTATTATGAATATTTGTAAAATTTATTAGGAAAAAAAAAACTTGAAAACTCAGATTTTGCAATCTATATCAATATTTATTTCACAGATGGACTTAAATTATTTTATTATATAAAATGGAAAGATAAATATGATATAAGGCATAATAATCTGTTGTGTTATCAGGTGTGGCAAACGCAGCTGTTTAATCTTATTAAAATTTATTATACAGGAAAAATTCTATCTACCAAAAAAAATCTTGGATGTGAAAAAAATTTGATTTCAAAATCTTTTAATTATCTATAGCTTGCACTTTATTGTTTTCAAAATTTCCACAAATGCTGATGAAATGCTGAAATAGGAATGAAGTGCCAAAAAAGTTCAAAATAATTCTTGTTCCACCAGGATTATTTTAGGTTTAACAAACCAGAAAATTCAAAATTAATTCTTCAATTTCTAGAAATCCTATTTCAGCAGTAAAATTTCTGGTAATAAATATCACGACCTTTTGTGAAAATTAAAAAAAAATTTTTAATAAAAGTTTTTCAGTACTTGTGTTCCAAAAATTAATTGGAACCTGTAGAATTTGAAAAAAAATTCAGTGAAACATTTCCTGTACTTTTGTAGTAAAAAATTTGAGCTTTTAATATCTTCAAAGAAAAGCAGTAATTTAGCAGAACTCTATCTGGGATCCCAATGGGATCCCAATGAGAATTTTTTCACTCTGAGATCCTCATGAAATACGCACAATTCTTATACAGAAAACCCATACAAAAATTCCTATCTTATCTGGAAAACTTGGGATAATAATTGCATTAAATAGGAATCAATTCAGGATCCCAAATGGGTTCCCAAATGAGTTCACATGTCAAACTAAAATGACTATAACTGAATTCTGAACTTAGGTGGAGAGGAAGAAAAAACCTGTGGATATATCTTATCTTTAAAACTTTCTTTGACTTAACTTTTTAAACTTTCTCAACAATAAAAAAAAATTAATTTGAAAAATTAAACAACTAAAAGTCAATTTAAAATCATATAACTTTATTATGTTATTATGAATATATTTACCAATAGAATCATGAAAGACCGCTAGAACGAAGAAGATAGAACCTATCACGATCTTCATTTTCTCTGAATAAAGAAAGCTAATTTGTAAATAATTTTTTTTTTAACAGAGTAACTGAACGAATATTCTAAAATATGTATAATATTCACTATCTGTTTCGCTGTTTTGAATTATACAAATATGTGTTTCATGGAATTGGGAGGAGAATAATCTAAAAGATTTATGATATATGTTAGAGGAGCTTAATTTTGTTCAAACATTAAGTGACGCCTTTTCTGGCAATTTCGTGTACCACGTCTGTCGCAGAATGCCTTTTCTACTGCTAAAGAGGTTCTAAAAATTAACATACTTTCATATACGAATTTATGTAAATTCTAATATACTTTGTGATGCAATATAAAATACTTTACAAAGTAAATTAAATATAATAATGTATGTATATTATTAATCACTAATAATAATCTCATCATTTTATTCATGAATAATATTTATTTTTATCTCTAAAATGTGAAAAAATTGTTCTCAAGCTCCGCTGAGATTAATCTCATCACAACTCAAGTTGAATTCCGACGTAATTCCTCATACTTATAAGAATAATTTTTCAAACATTCGAATGTTTTATATTTTTTGATGTTATGGTTCTCACCAGATAACATTTTATAAATAATTTGATGTCAATTGTTTTTTGTCTACTGGTCTAAGATCAATATTTTTTGAAATATTGATTTTTATTTATAAATAATAAGATATAAGTAAATTTTCAACGGAATGGTGTAATTTTCAACCAGGAAGATTAAATTTCTATAAAAAAAGATGAATTTCCGACCAAAAATGAAACAGTTACATTAACGGTTCAAAAAATAAACTCTAAATGAGAAAAAACTCATTTTCAAACAAAAAGATCAATTTTCAAATTTTCAACTAGTAAAATTAATTTTCTGCCAAAATAGTGGAATTTTTAATAATGTACATGTACTTTCAACAAAATATTCGAATTTACACAGGAATTCATATAAAAAAAATGAATGAGTAACCAAGATGATTGAATATTCAAATTTTCAATAAAATATAGGAATTTTGAACCAAATACTTGAATCTTCAACTTAAGGAAATTAATTATTAACCAAATATGCACAAGTTAAATTTTCAGTTAAAAAAAATTAATTTTCATCTAGAAAACATAATTCTCAACAAAATGATCAAATTTCGAATAAAAGAAAAGCTTCTCAACTAAAATGATGAATCATCAATCAAATAATCGAATTTTTAACTTTTTTAAGTGGTAGTGACCTTATTTGTCCAGCCGTGTCCTTAAATATAATATGATGTTTCACCGCGATAACTGTGGTACCGAAATTTTCCCAAAAATTTCGAAAATTTTTGGATTATTTTTCGAATATTTTCAAAGTTTCTAGGATGTTCGAAATTTCTAGTATGTTCAAAATTTCTGAAATTATAAAAATTATCGAAATTTCTGATTTTTAGAAAATGTTCATTTTTCTCAAATTTACCAAATCTCCTAAAATTTTTAAAATATTCAAAATTTGTAAAACATTCAAAATTTCTAATATTTCTGAATTCTATGAAATGTTGAAATTTTTTAAAATCATTCAAATTCCTGAAATTAATATTCACAATTTTTTAATTTCAAGCTTTATTTAAATTTCTAAAATTATCAAAATTTTTAGCATGTTCCAAAATTTTTAAATTATCAAAATTTCTGGAATGTTACAAATTTACAATATTACCAACATTTCGAAAATTATAAAATTGTCTCAGATTTTCAAAATTTCGAAATTTTCCAAAATTTCAGAAATTTTCAAAATGTCTGGAATTTTCAAAATGTCTGGAATATTAAAAATTTTCAAAAATTATTGAAATTGGTGAAATTATATTCGAAATAATTACGGAACTCATGTCGACTGCGTTTCTTCACCCAAGTTCATGTTTTGTTTTCAAAATTAAGTTTTCCAACAAAGGAATTAAGAAAAAATTTTGTACATTCGAGGTAGCATCTTTCGCCCCAATTTTATGTTGTATTTTTGTATAAATTTAGAAAATTTTGAAAGTTGATAAGAAGGCTAACTGTAAAATCTATTTTGAACATTTTATGAATTTTGGTAATTTTATAAATTTGGAAAATTTAAGAAGTTTTTATAATTTTGGAACTTTTCAACAGTTTCGAAATTTTGATCATTTTACCAATTCGATTAATTCTTGAAAATTTGAGATATTTTAGACATTTTGGAAATTTAGAAATTTTAGAAATTTTGGTAAATTTCCAAATTTTTGAAACTTTGAGATTATTCTGTGATTTTAAGAAATGTTGACAATATTGTAAGTTTGGAACATTTTAGAAATTGTAGAAATGTTTATAATTTACAAAATTTGGAACATTTTAGAAATTTTGATAATTTTAGAAACTTAAATAACGTTGGAAGTTTGAAAATTCTGAACAATTATTTCAGAAACTTGAATGATTTTAGAAATTTTTAACGTTTCATGAAATTCAGAAATATTAGAAATTTGGATAAGTTTGAAAATTTTAAATATTCTACAAAGTTTAGAAAAATTTCACAAATTTTACAAATTTTAGAAACTGAAAATTGGAAAAAACTTGAAACCATTATTGAACATAAAATTTTTTTCGAAATTTTGAAAATTTTATAAATCATAAATGTTGATAATTTTGTAAATTATGAACGATTCAGAAACTTTGATAATTTTATCAATTTTGAACTTTCTAGACATTTCGATAATTTCAAAACTTTTTGAAAAATTTGAAAATATTCAAAATTTCAAATATTTCATTAATTACAGAAATTTTAGTTATCTTATAAATTTCGAGAAGTTTGATTAATTTTGGAATTTGAGATATTTAAGACGCTTTGGGAATTTCAGAAATTTGAGTGAATTTCGAAATTTTTGAAACTTTGAGGTGATCCTATAATTTTAGAAATGTTTAGAATATTTTAAGTTTGGAACATTTTAGAAATTTCAGAAATTTTGATCATTTAAAAAATTTGTAACGTTCTAGAAATTTTGCTAATTATAGAAATTTAAATAACGTTATAAATTTAAAAGTTTTGAATACTCATTTCAGGAATTCGAATGATATTAGAAATTTTTAACATTTCATAAAATTCAGCAATGTTAGAATTTTTTAATAGTTTGAAAATTTTGAATATTTTACCAATTTTTAATGTTTTACAGTTTAAAAAATTTCACAAATTTTAGAAAATCCAGAAATTTCGATAATTTTTATAATTTCAGAAATTTTGAACATTTTAGAATTTCGAACATCTTCGAAATTTCGGAAATGTACTATAATTTAGATAATGCGAAAATTTTCAAAATTTTTGGAAAGTTCCGTTTGGAAGTTTCTATAATTTTGGAAATTTTCTACAGTTTCGAAATTTTGATTATTTTACCAATTTGATTAATTCTTGAAAATTTGAGATATTTTAGACATTTTGGAAATTTAGAAATTCCAGAAATTTTGGTAAATTTCGAAATTTTTGAAACTTTCCGATTATTCTGTAATTTTAAAAAATGTTGACAATATTGTAAGTATGGAACATTGTAGAAATTTTCATAATTTAAAAAATTTTGAACATTTTAGGAATTTGAATAATTTTATCAATTTAAATAATGTTGGAAATTTGAAAATTGTGAACAATAATTTCAGAAATTTGCATGATTTTAGACATTTTTAACGTTTCATAAAATTCAGAAATATTAGAAATTTTGATAAGTTTGAAAATTGTGAATATTTTACAAAGTTTAGAAAATTTCAGACAATTTCACAAATTTTAGAAACTGAAAATTGGAAAAAAATTGAAACCCTTATGAATATAAATTTTTTTCCGAAATTTTGAACATTTGATAAATTTTGATAATTTTGTGAATTGTGAACAATTTACAAACTGCGGTAATTTTATCAATTCAGAACTTTCTAGACATTTCAATAATTTCAATACTTTTTGAAAAATTTGAAAATTTTGAAAATTTCAGATATTTCATAAATTATAAAAATTCTGTTATTTCATAAATTTTGAGAATTTTTAATAATTTCAGAATTTTAGATATTGTAGATGCTTTGGAAATTTAGGAATTTCAGAAATTTGAGTGAATTTCGACATTTTGGAAACTTAGAGGTGATTCTATAATTTTAGAAATGTTGACAATATTTTTAATAGTTTGAAAATATTGAATATTTTACAAATTTGGAATATTTGACAGTTTAAAGAATTTTACAAATTTTGGAAAATCCAGAAATTTCGATAATTTTTATAATTTCAGGAATTTTGAAAATTTTAGAAATCACATCCTATCATTTTTGAGGACATGGCTGACCAAAGAAGGTCACTACCACTTGAGAGGGGTCCACTCGCGAGTATGGAGCTAATGACTTCTTTATTCAATAACGCACACAATTTCATCGCCAAAATATCAAAAGTGACCTTCCAAACGCAACCTAACGACATCCAAACCATTGGTAAAAAAATTTTCGAAAAAAATTAAAATTTCTTCCGCAGCGTGAAGTTGCCACTTCAATTTTGAAAACTCAATATTTTTTTGAGTTTTGCCGTCCAAACGAAAAAAATTGGCTTCCAAACGCATCCTAACGACATCCAAACGATTCCATCAAACAAAGGTTGGATATTTAATTGTTGGTTTGCTAACTTCACTTACATGACTATACCTACATGTACCCTCTCTTCAGTTGGTATTTCTTTTCACGAGTGTTGCAACCAAAAATCGGTTCTAATAGAATCCCCAGTTTCTTCTGTGATGAAGAGTTTAAAAAAACCCTTTGGCAAAGACTGATTCAGAGAGTAACATAATTATTGCATAGCAGGCAGGGTATCATAGGTCACAGGAGGTCACAGCACGTCTCTTTACAAAGTAAAGTTAGATGCTAATTTCAGCAGTGTTCGTGACGTGGCCTGATGTACTCGTATTTACCAGGTCGCCCGTAACTCTAACAAGGTTGTTTTTGCATGCGCGAAAAGGTAGCTAACTCAAAACTTTATTTTCGCACATGCGCCTCCTTTCTCGATCGATTCGCGCTACTGAATTTTGAATCTCTTCCGAGGATGTTGCATCCTGCAAATCGTCGCCGTTTTCCTCTTCTACGAGCTAAACAACGTAACTCTGTAACGACTCCTTCACGATTGCGTTGAGAATTACTTTGTTCAATTTAGCCCCTTTGGATCAGTTCCTTCGACTCTCAAATTTAAGGATGCTATCAAACCGAAATCTTCTCATAAATGAAACAACGAAAGGAAAATAAAAAGAGAAAAAGGATGATAAGAAGAGCGAGAAAGTGAAGAAAATCTCAAGAACCGTGTGTCTCTTTGTATGTCAATAGCCATCTGCTACCGATGGAGTCAACGACTTTCTATTCAATATGTTGCACATTCTTTCTACCTTTTTTCTCCCTTAGAATGTAACCTTCAATGACTTTATTCTATTGAAAACTTTCGGAATGCTTTCCTCGGTCCCAAGTAATGTGCATGAAGGATATTTCATCCTTAAGGAAGAAATTTTCCATACAGCCAGGAATAAATTTTTCTCCAATCAACAAATTCTTTTATTGACCGCATTCGGTTGTTTTCAGAAAACCCTTTTGTTAAATGAACAACATTTTTGGCTAGTTCCACTAATATGTTTCCTTCTATCAAAGTTTTTAGTAGAATCGTTTTGTTGAACTTAAAAAGTATGATGATATCTGATGGTGTCTGTCTGAAGGTGTATGTCTGAAGTTGTCTGTCTGAAGTTTTGTCTGGAAGGTGTCTGCCTGAAGGGGCCACTCTGAAGGTGTCTGTCTAAAGGTGTCTATTTGACGGTGTAGGTCTGAAAGGTGTCTCACTGATGGCTTCTGTTTGAAGGTCTCTGTCTGAAGGTGTCTATCTGAACGTGTCTGTCTAAACGTGACTGTTCGAAAGTTGTCTATTTCAGGGTGTTTTTCCGAAGGCGTTTGTCTGAAGCTGTCTGAGGGTGTTTATCAGAAGATATCTGTCTGAAATATCGTGTAGACATGATTACTTTCGGAAGACTTGTCAACTCTCTAATTTAAGGATGCTGTCAAACCAAAATCTTCTCATGAAAGAAACAACGAAAGGAAAATAAAAAGAGAAAAAGGATGATAAGAAGAGCGAGAAAGTGAAGAAAATCTCAAGAACCGTGTGTCTCTTTGTATGTCAATAGCCATCTGCTACCGATGGAGTCAACGACTTTCTATTCAATATGTTGCACATTCTTTCTACCTTTTTTCTCCCTTAGAATGTAACCTTCAATGACTTTATTTCATTGAAAACTTTCAGAATGCTTTCCTCGGTCCCAAGTAATGTGCATAACGGATATTTCCTCCTTACGGATGAAATTTTTTATACAGCCAGAAATAAATTTTTCTTCAATCAACAGAATCGTTTTGTTGACCGCATTTGGTTGATTACAGAAAACCCTTTGGTTAAATAAAAACATTTTTGGCTATTACTGAATGAAAATACATAAAATAACATACCAATCCTCAAAGCTTTAATCATTCCTAAAATCTATCCATAGAAATAATTTTTATTTCTTAAACTTGATGCCCTCGATTTTTATAAAAATATTTCAAGAATTATTGAATCTTTTCAGATTTGTTCGTTCTTTGATGTACTTTTATTTTTATAGCAACAGCTATTAACGCAAATTGCAGTGGAAATGCGATGTTTGAAAGAACTTACTTTTGAACGACCTTTCATGAAAGTGGGTGTTTTACAACACGCTATAACTTTGGACGTATGAGAGATGTAACATTTTTTTCAGATTTCCTTTTTATTAAGTCTGATCGAACTAGTATTCTGACTATCTTTGTTTACAGTGCGTAGGAAATATTCTATTTCATAAACTCTCAAACTAAATTCTTCTGTATGTAGAAATTTATTTTTCAACTTGGAATTCAATGCGATTCCATTCTTGTTTAGTCGGACTCGAAGTAGCATGCTCTGAAGTGATGACGATTTTTAAGAATTTTTAGGAATGGCTAAGTATTTTAAAAGACTTGAGGGACTTTCAAAGTATTACATATTTTTAAAAGATTTCACAGCAGTTCCAAAATTATTGCAAGTAACTTCAAAACATTTCAAGGGATTTCCAAGAATATTTTTGAATTGCATGGCCCATGGTAAGATTTTGGGGAATTTTATAATTTTTATTAAACATATATTTCGTGTTGGATTAGATTTTTACATTGAAATAACTCTCTTTGGAAAAAATAGATGAAAAAAGCAAACAGAAAATTTTGAAAATCAGTGAGTTTCAATCGGCTGGTTCTAGCTTTTCATCCAAAATGTTACACATTTTTTTTTTTCAATCATATTGAAAATTTGTATTTCAACCCTGGTGCAAAATATTTTGCGAATAAGTACGCAAAATCGAAACAATTTTAAATGGAAAATACAAATAAATTAAATAAATTGAAACAAAAATTACAATAAGTTAGTACTTTTGTCTAATATGTAGACGTACTTAATACTTTTCAAATTTTTGTGAGAAGGTTTGTTTTAGTGAAAAAAAGAAGAGAACAAAAAGAATTATATTATAGAGACCTACAACTTTCTTCAATAAAATTTTTTAATACAACTCATAATTTTTAAGTAAATTCGGAACATGTTTATTCCGTGTTTCATGAAAAATTGGTCAAAATGTGAATTTGCTTATAAAAATTGTAAGCACACAATAGTATCTGTCATATTTCGTACAAAGTCTATGGATTTGAGATAGCTAATCATTGCGCAATCTGCAAAAAATAATTTTTTTTCACTAGTCTGTTTATCACATTATAAATTATAAGCAATATTCTTCTAACTCTGAAGAACTGGAAAATATCTTATGTTAATTCTTTCATTAATTTATATCATGTTTTAAATAACTCAAATGTCTTAAAATAAATTGCATCACTGAAAAGTTTGACAAAAAATAATTAAAACTTTGTTGTTGAATAAAAAATGTTGGTTCAGTCGGAGTAAAATATTCACAGTCACTCGTTATACCTAGAGAACATATGGTAATTTGTAATAGAAAATTATCAAAATTCTTTAAGAATTGTACATTCAAAACCGGACAAAGGTTCAACAAGGCACTGTTAAGTAGAAAGGGACTATATTTGTCAGACATATGGTGTTTTTATTACATTCTCATCCTGATCAGAAGGTGTCAGTTTTATGTAAAATTTGTCAGAAAAAAAAAAAGATTTTCACGAAAAGTCTCAAGTTGTCTGTCTGGAAGGTGTCTATCTGAAGGTCTCTGTCTAAAGGTGTCTGAAGGTATCTGTCTGAAGGTGTCTGTCTGAAGTATCTGCCTGGAAGTTATCTATCAGAAGGTGTCTGTCTGAAGGTTTCTGTCCAAAGATGTCTGTCGCAAAGGGATCTATCTCATGGTGTCTGTCTAAAGGTGTCTGTCTGAAGGTGTCTGTCTGAAGGTGTCTCTCTCAAGGTTTCTGTCTTAAGGTGTCTATCTAAACGTGTCTGTCTGAACGTGTTCGTTCAAAAGGTCTTTGAGAATTGTACTGTCCAAAAAAGGACAAAGGTTCAAAAAAACATTGTTAAGTAGGGGTGGACTGTATTTGTGAGACATATGTTATTTTTATTACATTCTCATTCTTATCAGAATGTTTTAGTTTTATGTAAAATTTGTCAAAAAAAAAATTTTTCACAGAGAAGTTTTTCTAGAAGGTGTCTATTTGAAGTTGTCTGTCGGACATGCGTCTTGAAGGTGTCTGTCTGAAGGTGTCTGAAGTTGTCTTTCTGAAGATGTCTGTCTGAAGGTATCCATCTGGAAGGTGTCTATCTGAAGGCGTCTATCAGAAGGTGTCTGTCGGAAGGTGTCTGTCTGAAGGTGTCTGTTTGAAGGTTTCTGTCTGAAGGTGACTGATGGTATCTGTCTGAAGGTGTCTGTCTAAAGGTATTTGTTTGAAAGGTGTCCATCTGGAGGTGTCTCTCTGAAGGTGTCTGTCTAAAGGTGCCTAAAGGTACCTGTCTGAAGGCATCTGTCTGGAAGGTGTCTATCTGAAGGTGTCTGTCTGAAGGTATCTGTCTCCAGGTGTCTGTCTAAAGTTTTCTGTCTGGAAGGTGTCTATCTGAAGGCGTCTGTCTCAAAGGTGTTTGGAGGAGTCTATCTGAAAGTGTCTGTCTTCAGGTATCTGTCTGAAGGTGTCTGTCTGAAGGTGTCTGTCTGAAGGTGTCTGTCTGAAGGTGTCTGTTTGGAATATGTCTTAAAAGTTTCTATCAGATGGTGTCTGTCTGAAGCTGTCTGTCTGGAAGTGTCTATCTGAAGGTGTCTATCTGAAAGTCTCTGTCTAAAGTTGTCTGAAGGTATCTGTCTGAAGATTTCTGTCTGAAGGTATCTCTCTGAAAGGTGTCTATCTGAAGTTGTCTGTCTGAACGTTTCTGTCTAAAGATGTCTGTCCAAAGGGGGTCTTTCTAGTGGTGTCTGTCTCAAGTTATCTGTCTCCAGGTGTCTGTCTGAAGTTGTCTGTCTGGAAGGTGTTTATCTGAAGGAGCCTGTCCAAATGTGTCTGTCTGAAGGTGTCTGTCTGAAGGTGTCTGTCTGAAGGTGTCTGTCTAAAGGTATCTGTCTGAAGGTGTCTCTGAAGGTGTCTGTTTGGAAGATGTCTGAAAAGTTTCTATCAGATGGTATCTGTCTGAAGTTGTTTGTTTGGATGTGTCTATCTGAAGTTGTCTGTCTGAAGGTGACTGAACGTATCTGTTTGATGGAGTCTGTCCAAAGGCATTCGTTTGAAAGGTTCTATCTGCAGGTGTCTATCTGAAGGTGTCTGTCTAAAGGTTTCTGTCTAAAGGTTTCTGAAGGTATCTGTCTGAAGGTATCTGTCTGGTAGTTGTCAATCAGAACGTGTCTGTCTGAAGGTTTCTGTCTCAAGATGTCTGTCCAAAAGAGGTTCATCTAAAGGTGTCTGTCTGAAGGCGTCTGTCTCCAGGTGTCTGTCTGAAGTT
>CAKNXH010000124.1:184651-206863 GCA_932178445.1 Andricus quercusramuli
GTCTGTCTCCAGGTGTCTGTCTGAAGTTCTCTGTCTGGAAGGTGTCTCTCTGAAGAAGCCTGTCCAAAGGTGTCTGTCTGAAGGTGTCTGTCTGAAGGTGTCTCAAGAATTTCACAGTCCAAAAAAGGACAAAGGTTCAAAAAAACATTGTTAAGTAGAGGTACACTTTATTTATGAGACATATGGTATTTTTATTACATTCTCATTCTTATCGGAATGTTTTATTTTTATGTAAAGTCAGAAAAAAAAAATTTCACGGAGAAGTTTTTCTAGAAGGTGTCTATTTGAAGTTGTCTGTCGAACATGTGTCTATCTGAAGGTGTCTGTCTGAAGGTGTCTGAACTTGTCTTTCTAAAGATGTCTGTCCGAAGGCATCCATCTGGAAGAAGTCTATCTGAAGGCGTCTATCTAAAGGTGTCTGTCTGAAGGTATCTGCCTGAAGGTATCTGTCTGAAGATTTCTGTCTGAAGGTGTCTGTTTGTAAGATGTCTGAAAAGTTTCTATCAAATGGTGTCTGTCGGAAGTTATCTGTCTGGAAGTGTCTATCTGAAGGTCTCTGTCTAAAGGTGACTGAAGGTGTCTGTCTGAAGGCATCTGTCTGAAAGGTGTCTATCTGAAGGTGTGTGTCTGAAGTTTTCGGTATACAGATATCTGTCCAAAAGGGGTCTATTTAATGGTGTCTGACTGAAGGTATCTGTCTCCGGGTGACTGTCGGAAGTTGTCTGCCTGGAAGATGCCCATCTGAAGGTGCCTGTCTGAAGGAGCCTGCCTGAAGGTGTCTGTTTGGAGGGTGTCTGTTTCAAATGTGTCTATTTGGAACACCTCTGTCTGAAGGTGTCTGTCTGAAGGTGTCTGTCTTAAGGTATCTATCTGAACGTGTCTTTCCAAACGTGTCTGTTCAAAAGGTCTTTAAGAATTGTACTGTTCAAAAAAGGACAATGGTTCAACAAAACATTGTTAAGTAGAGATATACTGTATTTGTGAGACGTATGGTAGTTTCATTTCATTCTCATCCTCATCAGAATGTTTTAGTTTTATGTAAAATTTGTCAGAAAAAAAAAATTTCACGGAGATATTTTCTAAAAGGTGACTATCTGGAAAAGTCTGTCTGAAAGTGTCTATCTGAAGTTGTCTGTCTGGAAGGTGTCTATCTAAAGGTGTCTGTCTCAAGGTGTCTGAAGTTGTCTTTCTGAAGGTGTCTGTCTGAAGTTATCCATCTGGAAGGTGTCTATCTGAAGGTGTCTGTCTGAATGTGTAAGTCTAAAGGTGCCTGCCCGAAGGCGTCTGTTTGAAAGGTGTTTGTCTGAAGGTGTCTGTCTGAAGGTGTCTGTCTGAAGTTGTCTGTCTGGAAGGTGTCTATCTAAAGGTGTCTGTCTGGAGGTGCATGTTTGAAATTATCTGTCTGAAGGTATCTGTCTACAAGGTGTCTATATGAAGGTGTCTGTCCAAAGGTGTCTGTCTAAAGGTGCCTTTCTGAAAAAAATTTTTTGAAGTTGTTTTCGCAAAGGTTTCTGTCTGAAGGGTGTCTATCCGATAGTGTCTGTCTGAAAGTGTCCGTCTGAAGTTGTCTGCCATTTTTGACCAAAACTTCTAATGTTATTCATCAAAATACTTCTCAAAGAATTGAAAAATTAGTTCACCAGCCAAATTACGCGAGATACGATAAAAATATTTGGAAGAGAATTTGTTTAGATTTTTTCCAAGCTGTTGATCATAACACAATTTTCTTCATGAACAGGCACTTCCTTGGTTTCAGTCATTTACCAGTGTTGAAAGTAACTACCGGGAAGCACGTGTTTCAGCTTCTCTGGCGGTTAGTATATACTTTCTGGTGGTGAGTTATGCCACGGTGCGGCAGTTCGCTCCAAGTGACGTAACAGTTTTATGAATACATCGTAAGATGAATGAGGAATGTACCTAAATTCTCGTCGCTTCTCATTCTCATTAATTCACGTCATACCAGTTTAATGAATATGTCACAGCGACGAACGAGAAGTGCAACTAAATTCTCGTTAGACTGTGTTACCTGCTGGAAAATCATTGGCCAACTACAACATGGTTACTGCTTCTTCTCTTTCTCGGTTAAATTAGAAATCTAATTTTTAGCCACAGTAAGCCCGAGATATGAAACATTTGCGTATAATTCTAAATATCAACTTGAAATCGAAACGATACACATTTGCAGATCAGAAATTAATTTTGAAATAACTTTATTCATATCCAGCTTTCCTGTATTGGGCTATAAATCTGTATGGCTCTGGAAATTACTTTTTTTTCTAAAGGTGTTTCCCTAGATTTTCCTAGTTCCGAATTCTGAAAGATTCGCAACTTCCTAGGACCAACCGAAAGTGTTTAGAAAACTTTTATTTTCCAACAAAATAGATCATTTCATACTGGAAAAGATCAGTCAACCAAAAAAGATCATTTTTTAACCAAACATGGGATAGTTACATTTTCAGATTGAAAATGTAATTTTCTACCAGAATACAACGAAATTTTCAACAACATAGTTTAATTTTGAACCAAATATATGAATTTTTAACCGACAATGATTTTTCACTCAGGAAAAAAAATAAATTGTCATCAAATTGTTGACCTATCAAGCCAAGACGATAAATTTTCTATTAAAGATTCAAATTTTCACCATGAAATATCAATTTTTTAAAAGAAAGTTAATTTTCAACAAAATAGCTGAATTTTCATAGTTTAATTTTCAACCCAAAAAAGGCAAAGGTTAAATTTTCAACCATAAAGAATGTCTTTCTAGCAAACTTGTCAAATTCTCAACAAAAGCATACCTTCCAACCAAATAATAACATTTACACCGATTCTCAACCAAAAATATGATCGTAAACTTTTAAATCATAAAGAATTTAATTTCGAAAAAAGATCTGAAATTTCTACAAAATCAGATAAATTTGTAACTAAAATCATGAATCTTCAACTGGATTATTTGAATTTGCAAACGGAAAACTTCCCCCCCCCCCCCAAATACAAATTTTTATCAAGATCATTTAACTTTTACTTGAAGACATACATCTTTGACTAAAATTATGAATTTTTTGATAAAAAATTGAATTTCCATTTCAGAAGATTAGGGTTATGCTGAAAAAGGCAAATTAAAAAATAAATTTAATTTTTAACCAAAAAATAATGAAATTCTTAGAAAATTGTTATTTTTTGAAAAAATAATTATATTTTCAACCAAGGGATGAAATATTAAACTAAAAACTTTACAGTAGACGTTTTGATAAGAGGAATTAAATTTGAGCCAAAAATAGTTGGTCTTTGGATCAAAGGAACTGAATTACTTCCAAAATAGATGAATTTTCGAGGCGAAACGACGAATTTCCAACAAAAAAGTTGAATTTTATACTGACAAAGATTTTTCAATTAAGAAAGAAAACAAAATTCAACTAAATTTTTTCAGCTTTCAAACTAAAAGAACAAATTTTCTACAAAATAATAAAATTTTCAATCAAAGAGATCAATTTTCTACCAAAAAAGAAAATGAAAAGATACATTTTTAGTCGAAAATGGAATAGTTAGATTTTTAGTTGATAAAATTGATTTTCAACAACAAAAAAGATTTTTCATCATAAGAGTGGAATTTCCAATCAAAACGAATGACTTTTGTAACAAAATTGTTGAATCTTCAAAAAAAAAATTCAATTTGTAACAAAATAATGAAATTTTCAAGGAAAAGTATTGTTTTTTGAATCAAAAGTAATTGGCATTTAACGAAAAGTATCTTTTATTTCTAATGCAAAAAATAAAATGTCTATCAAGAGAAATTAATTTTCAACCAAGAAAGCTTTTTCAGTAGAGAGAGAAAAAAACAAATATATTTCAGAATTTTTAAACAAAAAATATAATAGTAGACCTTTCAACTTTTCAAATGAAATCTTAAAAATAAACAAAAAGTCTTTTCGAAAAAGAAGCAAATTTTTCATTGAAAATTTTTTCAAATATTTAAGAAATACATTCGACTGATGTAAAAATTGCTAGATTTTTTTTGTTGAAAAATGGTCGAAATTTAATGAATAATGCCATTTTTTTAAACGAAAGCAAGTTTTAAACAAATTAATATATTCGAAGATTATTTCGTTGTTTTGCAAATAAGAAACAGAAGAGTTTTAGGGCAAGTTTTCTCTGAAAGAATAGGTTCTACAATTTAAAAAAGTTTAAAAAATTAAAATTTAAAAAAGTGGTAAGAAGCGACATTAATGAAAACTGCAATCCTAAAAAATGTTAAAACAATCATTTTTCGTAAGCTTTTAATCTTTTTTCATAAACAATAGAGTTTTTTCTTTCACATCGCATGAATTATAATAAATAAGTTCAAAAAATTTGCAAACTCATAGCTTCAAAACTAAACAATTTAAAATCCGATGATTAAAAAAAAATTCCAAATTATACAATTCCAAAACTATAATTGAACATATTTTTATATCAGGGCGTTTAAAAAATAATTTGAATTGGATATTTCTTATCCAAATTCATTTAAAATTTCAAAATTTCAAAAAGCACCGAAAATTGTTCAGGTAATTAGACTTTCAATGTGACTTTCCAGAAAGTTTTGAGCTTTTGCAATTTAGTTAATCAAGGCATTCAATTTAAAACTGTCCAATGTTTAAGATTTGAATTAGAAAATATTCAATTCGCAAGCGTTCCAAAATAAAAAAAAATATTTAGAGATTTAAATACTGAAATTCAAGCCTGTAAATTGAAACTTTATAATTCAAATTATACAAATTTTTCTACTGATGTTTGAAATTAAAGCAAGTAGTTTGAGTTTATTTTGGCCTGCCCAAGAAAAGAAAGAAGCATATAACGGAAAGTTGAACATCGCAGGCCTTAGCGATGAGGAGAGAGATAGTCTTGAAAATTAGTACAGACGCCAAAAGAGGAAAGTAAAAAAAAGTGAAAAAAGTAAAGGAAAGCAAATATGAAACTTGAACAGCAGAAGAGAAGAAAATGCAAAAGGATTTTAAAGGAAGCAAGAAACTGTTCTATAAATGAGCGTCGAGCAATATGAAGGAAGGCAAAAGTATAGAGTTAGGCAGCATGAGAAATAGCAAAAATGAAATGCTATATAATACAGATGAGATACTAGGCGGTTCGAGAGACTAATTCGAAGAATTATTAGGAGGTGGATCTGTAGGGCAACAGAGCTGCGACATGGAACATAATGCATTAAAAAATCCAATTATAAAAGTCTGTGCCATGGAGGTTAGAGATATAATTAAGGATTTGAAAAATGGTGAGGCAGCTGGCGTAGACAGTATTAACGCTAAAATTCCTAAATACGATGGCGACTACATACCTGACAGATTTTTCCCGAATTTGGAGCTTCACATGATGACTCTGTGAGGCTCCTCACTTAGGCTGATCGCTAGAGAGATTGATCAGTAACCTGGGTCGGAGCAGTGTTGCAAAACGAACGTGCTATTCAAATAAATAACATGGAAATTCCAGATCAATTTGAAAATACACACCCCCTCTTCCATATTACTTCATTCCTCACCGAGTGAGTCACGCTTACCCCGAAAAGGATATGGCTTGATGGTATAATGTAATAGAAACCTCTTAAATTCCATGAATGGTTCTAGTTAAGATAAATCTAATTTATCTTTGAAACTTGATTCCAAGAGTGGCTGTTGTGAAGTTGCTTTGCAACATGCGCCAATTCATTGCTCGAATTCGACTTGTTTGAATTCCTAACACAAGATACGTAACAAGTTTACGTAAATGCAATGCATACAGTGTTTAGTTAAGAGAATGTGAAACTCGAGTAATTTCGAGTCGTCCGCAAGTACCCCTTTGCGGCACCATTTGCATAAAATTATGGAAAACTGCATTGAGATTAATTAAATGAAAATTTTCTGGAAAGTCAATTTTGAACAGCCTACATTAATAGCTATCGAAAAAGGATGAACCCCTAATAAGAAAAGTTGAATTTATAACCAAAAAGATAACAATTTTACGAAACAAGATGAATTTCAAAGAGGAAAAGATTTTTCAATTGAGAGAGAAAAAATATTTTGAAAAATTGTGGAATATCAGTGGTATAACTATACGGCTACAAGGTCAATTACCGACCGAACAGGATTCTGTTCCATTCTAAGCTACTGAAATTAAATAATTTCCATATGTCGGTAATGCAGATTCGCCATTGGCAAATCATTTACCTGCGTTAACGACTGATGGTAAATCTGCATTACCAACCGATAGTACTTAGCTGATGTTGGTAACTTAGCATAAGACAGAAACTGGCCCGGTCGGTAAGTGACCTAGAAGCCGTACAGCTACACTACTAATATTCAACAATATGGCAATTTTTCTACAAAATAATTGAATTTTCGATGCGCTATTATGAATTTTCAACAAAAAAATATCATTTTCAATCAAATAGTTGGAATATTTACTGAGTAGCTGTACCTATTTCTAAATAAAAATATACATTAAAAAAAAATTGAATAGTTAAATTTGCAATTACAAATGTTATTGTTCATGTGAAAAAAACGAATTTCGAAAGAAATAGTTATATTTTTATTGAGATTGATTAATTAATTTCAATTGGAATTTTCAGATTTTTTTCATGAAAGAATATTAATATTATTTAAATATCAACTTAGAAGGCAGATTAGACTATTTGGTTAGAAATGTAATTATTTTATTAAGAATGCAACTTATTCTTTTAAGATTCGTATGATTTTTGGTTCAAAATTTATATATTTCGTTGATAATTCTTCTTTTCCGTGAAAAATTAATGTTTAAACTATTTTCTTTAATTTTAAACTGTTTTATTGGAAATTATTTTTTTTAAAGGTTTATCATTCAAGTTGAAATTTGAACTTTTTTTTTTTTGAATTCGTATTTTTGGTTATGTAATAATTTTTTTATTGAAATTTCAACTAGTCTAAGTTCAATTGAAATTGTTATTCTAAATAAAAAATGGATCTGTTTTGATTGAAAATTCATTTATTTTATTCAGAAGTATTTTTTTGTGAACAATTAATTTTCTAGATTAAAATTTTATCCTTTTTGTTTAAAAATACACCTACTTGTCAGAAAAATAATCGCTTGAGAATTCATTTTTTTGTAGTATCCCCTACTTAGTTTAAATTTGAACAGCTTTGTAGAAAATTAATTTTTGTTGAGAATTTGATGATTGGTTCGGAATCGATCTTGTTTGTTTGAAAATTCTACTGTTCTTTGAAATTTTTATTATTTTTTTGAAAATGCAAAAATTAAGATGGAAAGTCTTTTTTCTAAATTCAGCTGCTTTTTTGAAGAAAAAAAAACTAATCTTTGGAAAATTTCGGTTAAGGATTCATCACATTGGTTCACAGTGTAGCTATTTTGTTGAAAGTTCGTTTCATGTTTGGTTGAAAAATAACTTTTTGAAAGAAAATTCAACTATTCAACTCTTGGTTGAAAATGTATCTTTTTTGGTTGAAAATTCAACTATTAGGTTGCTAATTTGTCTTGTTTCATAGAAAATTACTCTTCTTTGTCAAAAACTCAAATTTAAGTATTTCGTTGAATTTGGAACCCTTTTTCGAGAATTCTTTTTTTTTGTTTTTAAAGATTTATTGTTCAGATGAAAATACAGCTTTTTGTTTAAAAATTCCACTATTTTGCTGAAATTTTTTGTTCATTTAAAATTATTTTTCTTTAATGAAAATTTAAATGTGTGGTTAAAAATCAATATTTTTAATTCTAAGTTTGGGTAGAAAATTATTCTTGTTTCGAGGATTCAACTATTTTGTTACGTAGAGGATCTCCTTTCTTAATTCAATTCAACTGGTTGAAAATCCGTTCCTTAGTTCTAGTTGAAAATCAGATTTTGAAAATAAAGTTTTAGTGTTTCCATTTTTAGTTGAAACTTTATCTCACTTGAGTGAAAATTCAGATATTTGGCAGGAAATGTTATTATTTAATTTAAGATTCAATTATTTTTTGGACAATTGAACTATTTTGTCAGAGTCATCTTTTTCGTCGAAAATTCAACTATTTTGTTGGAAAATCTTCCTTTTAGATTGAAAATTCTACTCTTTTGTTGGAGGGGACCCCCCTCCCATGTGACGATTTGTGACCTAAGGTGGACACCCCCTCTCAATTCAGAGTGTCAGGTAACATGTGGACACCTTTGACCCACATCTCAAAAGTGCCTTTTTCAAAATTAACAATTTAATTTTTGAGGAAGATTTTCACCTTTCTTGTAAAATTGTGAAAATATGAATTAGGACCCTATGCCATGCTACTTTCCATATCTTATCATCGTGAAATGAATCTCGGATTCTTTAAGCTCCCTGGAATGATGTAAAATCCAATTTAAGAATGGTAGCTGGAAGTGGGCAAGAGAATGAGGGTACGTGTTGCTCTCAAGACTGCGGCCAACACTATCATGCATAAGAGGTTTCAATTAAGGCATTGCGAACTCCTGGACTCTCACGGAAGGCACTGGTTAATTACATTACAGAACGAGCTCGAGACACGTTAGACTCCTACGATAGGAGAATCTCGCCAAGTTCAATCAAGAAGGGCCGTTAGTACTAATTAGTATTTACTTTTTTCTCAACTGGGGTAACCAACCAACCCCAGGCCAGGGCCCAGCCATGATGCAATCGATAGCGTTCGACTAGCGATCACGTCCTCCTTCCTACATCCGATCAGGTAGCTGCTAGCGGAATTGTGTTTTGGCGTACGTGACGTAGGTAACGAAGGTAGACTTTCCACCGGTACCAGAGATACGGATAATGATGAACTGCCCGACTGACTTCAAACTACCCTCCTGATCGTAACATCCCCTTCTTGTGTTGCATTGGCTTTGCCCTCATTGACCTGATCCTCTATTAAAGTTAAATTCTATTTTTCCGATTTAATGAATCTGACTTCATCCATCGGAAAAAGTCAATTTTGGAATAGAATTATTAATGATGTTAGTAATGGAATTGATTATTTTGAAGGGAGCAAGAAACATTTTTATAAATAAGCGTCGAGAAATATGGAGGGAGGTAAAAGTACAGAGTTAGGCAGCATGAGAAAAAGCAATTACACCAAAATTTGTTGTTTCTAGCACTTCCGCACGGTTTTGAGTAATATAAAAACTTGAAAAGGGTGGTGAATATGACTGAACACTCTTCGGTGGCCGATTACTACACTGGTGACGCCCCCCCCCCCCCCCCACCAACCTGAAAAGGATATTGAGCGTTTCGGATCGCGTTTCTATGACCGGTCACTATACTGGCGAAACTCTACCACATGGAAAGACTGTGTGACCAATCACTCTTCTGTTTCCTTTCACTGTACTGGCAAGCCTCTCCCCAGCAACCTGGAAAGGGTGTCGAACATGACCGATCACTCTTTTGTGATAGATCACTATACTGGTGAGTCCTTTCATAGCAACCTGGAAAGGGTCTCGAGCACGACTGATCACTCTTCCGCAACCAGTCATTATATTGGTGCCCCCCCCCCCCCCCCAAACGGGCAAGAGTGGTGAAAATGACCAATCACACTTTTGTTACCCTCAACTATACTGCCCCCCCCCTCCACAATTCAAAAACCTGGAAAGGGTTTTGAGCGTGACTGTTAACTATTCAGTGACAATACACTATACTGGTGACACCACAATCTGGAAAGGTTGTCAATGGTGACAATCAAAGCGTTGCATTCTTGTTCAAAAATTACAATTTTTGACGAATAAACACTAACTAAAAACTAACGAAAGATTAACTAAACTTTTGCTGATACTAACCGATTTCTAGTGATAAAATAATTAAGTAGCCTATTATTATAAAAATATTGGAAATATTTTTCGAAGTCCAATGAATTTTTCTTGACAATAGGAAGATGAGAAGAAAGCCACGGACATTACAAAATGAAAAATTATTATTTATGATAGTAAATCTTTATTTTAACATCACTTTTCTTGCTCGAAATCGCAGATTTTTGGTGAATCCTGTAAACATAACCTGAAATTGTTTAAAAATTTTAATTCTTCTTTGAAATCTATAGCAATTTCTATTGAAGGAAATCAAAAAAAATTTTGAAAAAATTTCATCTTGTTTAAAATCCAATTATTTTTCTATCTAAAGTCCCAATTTTCATTATAAAATGCGAAAAAATTGTACCAACATTGCAAATTCAATCACTGAATAATAATAGTAATAACTTCAAAAATGTTAAGATTTTTCGAATTAAAAATACTAATTTTCGACTGAAAATACTGAAATAACATAAAAAAAGATTGTTCCGAATTGTAAATCTTTTTTTTTCATTTGATGATTTCTTTGCTGAAATAACCGATTTCCGGTAAAAAACGTTAACATAACCTCAAACCGTTGGAAAATTGTCAATTATGATAATTTTTGTTTTAAAATTCTAATTTTCGACATAAAACGACAACATAACCTGAAATTGTTAAAAAATTACCATTCTTGTTTTAAATTTAATGACGTTTAAATTTAATAATGACACTAATGTAATCCGGAATTTTTGGAACATGTATATTTTATTATTTCAAATGAAAATCATTTGATTCTGTTCTGATGGTTTTTGTTTAAAAGCACCAATTTCAGGTACAACATAACCTAAATTTGTATAAAAATTGTGAACACTCTTTGAAATCTAATATTTTTTTATTTTGAAATACCAACAGTTTCCTAAGAAGAACACTAACATAACATGAACGAAAATTTTCCAGAATTGTAAATCATTTTCGAAATGTAATTGTTTTTACTTTAAAATAACAATTTTTGTGTGAAACAATAACAAACCCGAAAAACACAAATTATTTAAAAAATTTGAATCATTTTAATTTAATGATTTGTTATTGAAAATATCCATCTCCGATGTGAAACGCTAGCATATCCTAAAATTCTTGATAATTGGAAACCGTGATGACTATTTTTGTATGAAAAGATTAATTTCGAGTGAAAAAAATTAACACAACCTACAATTTTTAGAAATTTCGAGTCTCTTTTTGATCTTTCCAGTTTGATATTAAAATTCTTCGAAAAAATATACAAATTTCGAGCGAAGATCCCTATCATAAAATGAATAATATTTTCAATAATTTTTTCTTGAACTTAATTTCCGAAATTGGCCAAAAAGGCTAAGCTTGAATAATAAAAAAATAGTTCAAGTCTTGACTGTTTCTTTAATTGTTATTTGAATATCACTGTTCATTATTTCGCTTTAGGTAAATGTAGTGATTGTTATTCAACTTTAATTTATAAAAGAGCATTCTATTTCTTTAGAGATTCTTGACAATTCTATTCGTCACGTTTTTATTGAATAATATTTAGACAAAAGTTTTTCTAAAAAAATAACTAACTAAAAATGATTGAAGATATTATTTCTAAATAAAGTGATTTTTAAAAAACGTGACTGACATAATTTTAGATAATCCTTCAAGGAATAAAAGGATCTTCTTTAAAGGAATATTCAATGAAAATTGTGACTTGCCTAAAGAGTATGGAACACAACAAATATGCGAACAACTACATCCTTAAAGGGGATTATCCGTAGAATTAATTTTCAGAATCACAAATATAATTTATACAAAAAATTTAGATGATAAAAACCTAATTTGGGCTTCAACAAAAATGGTTGCAAGATTTTTTAGACACATCTTCAAATCACTTTCTTAGAAAGAAAAATTGTGATTTTAAAAAAATGATGATTGAAATCCTTAAAAATAGCTTGCAATCCCATCCAAAATTGACGTGACCAAATAAAAAAGTTCTATCTCGGAGAATCCCAATAGGAAGGTACTAACTCGTCGAGACCAATTGAAAAGGTCCTACAAAATGGAGGACGCTGATGTTACCAACAGACCTTATACGAGATTTTGAAGCTTCGAGTGGTTGCCACCCGAGTTACCAAATTTTCATTTTTTCTTCACGAGTTAGCACTTTTCATTCGGTTTCTCCGAGATGGAACCTTCTTATTTGGTTTCTCCAAGATGGAACCTTTTCATTTGGTTTCTCCGAGATGGAACCTTTTCATTCAAACACGTCGAAATAATCGAATCGAAATGGCCCATCCCTACCGAGACTGCGCAGAGCGCCGGAGCGAACAGGAAGTTGTGGACGAGGTAACGTAGATACGAGGGTGTGAGAGAAATGTTTCAGACTCCATTACTCCAATTGGAGTGGGAATACCGGGTGGTCCCTAAACACCCCCTCATATTTTGGACAAACACTCTAGCCGTCGACCAGGCAGAGGCATCCTCTTCCACATCCCTCGCCTCTTTGCAAAACGTGTTCTCCAGAATCGTCTTCCCCTCACTATTGTTGCTCGAATGTCTCGCAGGTTAAGATGCTTCATCAGATTCAATCAATTAACATCAAAACTGAATGATTTATAGCGTCCAGAAAACATGGATCGAGGAAAGTTTAGAAAGTAGTGTAGCATGGTAAACTACAGTCAAGTATAGTATATTGCACAGTTTAGTACGTCAAACAAGTGTAGAGAATACCGGCTGAACTTGAGAAAATCGTTTTCTGCAGTTTTCTTCTCCCTTGGCCAAACGTCCAGACAAATGCAAGTACTTTTAATAAAGTATGCAGCCGCGGGTTATTCATGCTGAATTCAGTATTCATGCTGAAAAACTTAAATGATATATTAGCAGAGAGGAGGACCTAAATGAATTAGCCTAGTTTCACAAATGATAATAACAAGTATGGATGGTCTTTTGGGTAAAGTTTCGAGGTTTGAAGTATCAGGTTTCCGACAAATAAAAACTTAAACTCGAATATTTGACCCTTGACCTATGGCATCTAGACTTTGGGTGTTCTGTCATGCTGATCAATAAAACGCATTAACAACTGTACCTTTTAGCGTCAGAGAGTTTTTGAAAAGAAAATTTCCACTCTTGGGTCAATCACACACGCTCTATTTATTAAAACAAAAACAAATTATCAACTTCAATTATTGGTTACAATTTTTTTGTTGGTTAAAGATTCGTCATTTTAGTTAAAAATTCATTTCTGTGGTTGAGAATTCAACTATTTTGCTAATCATTTTTTTTCTTGTTGAAAATTAATTTGTTTAACTGAAAATGTACCTTTACCATTTGTACTTCATAATTTATCTTGTTATTTCAAGATTAATTTATTTTGTTAAGAACTCGTCCTTCTTGGATTGAAAATTGATTGTTTCAAGTGAAAATTTTATTCTTCTAGTCTTCTTTCAAAATTTGTATTTTTTGGTTGAAAATACCACTATTAGATTGAAAATTTGGATTTTTAGTTGAACATTTTTTTGAAATTAATGCGTTTTGTAGAAATTCGTCTTTTGTGTTAAAATATCCTTCTTATTGGTAAAAAATCAGTCTTTTTGGTTGAAAATGTTTTGTTTTTTTTTTTTGGTTGAAGATTTCTCATTTTAGGTAAACATTCATTTCTTTGGTCGAAAATTCAACTATTTTGAGGAACATTCATTCTTTCTTAATTTGTTCAACTGAAAATGTACATTTTCCATTTATGTTTGATAATTTATCTTTTTAGTTGAAGATTAATTTGTTTGGTTAAAATCTCCCCTTCCGTGAATTGGAAATTAATTGTTTCCGAGTGAAAATTTAATTATTCATTTTTTCATTAAACATTTATGTTTTTTAGTTGAAAATTTCACTATTTGATTGAAAGTTCGTATATTTCTAGTAAATTAATGTTCTTGGTTGAAAATTCATGTCTGATAGGAAAAGGTATGTTGCTGAAAATTCGTTCTTTTTTATTAAAAATAATTTTTTTTTTTATAAATATTGGAAGAAATTATTTCACATTAACGTTATTGATTTCCCAGGTGTAAGTATGTATACAAGTATACAAAATACAAAATTTTCTTTGAAATTCATGCATTTTGTGAAAATTCGTCTTTTGTGTTATAATATTATTCTTCTTTGTGAAAAATCCATCGTTTGGTTGGAAATCTTTTTTTTTTTTTTGGTTAAAGATTTCTCATTTTAGTTAAAAATTAATTTCTTTCGTTGAAAATTCGACAATTTTGCTAAACATTCATTTTTTTAAGTTTATTTGTTTAACTGAAAATGTACCTTTTCCACTTATGCTTGATAATTTTTCTTTTTTAGTTGAATATTAGTTAATTTTTTTGAAAGATCGTCTTTCTTGAATTCAAAATAATGGTTTTAACTGAAAATTTAATTCATTACTTTCCTATCAAACATGTATATTTCTCAGTTGAAAATTCCACTCTTTGATTGAAAATTCGTATTTATTGCTAGAAGATTAATCTTAGAATAGAATAGAATAGAATAGTTCAATTTTCAGTTTGAAAAAATTAACTTTCAACGAAGAAGGAACCAGTTTTCAGCTAGCTGAATACTCAAGTTTTTAATCGAAAATAATAATTTTCAAACAAAAAAGCGAATTTTCAACTACATTAATCCACTTTAAAGTATGAAAATGTAGTTTAAAAAAATTTCGAGAGGTATCATATAAGCGACGATATGAAAAATACGTAAATCAATAAAACAGAAATTGGGTGATGAAATTTCAACCAAGAAGATTAATTTTCTACAAACAAAAAACAAACGAATTTTCAATCAAATATGGGAATTTTCAAACGAAAAATACAATTGTTCAATAACAAAATATTGAATTGAATTGTCAGTTGAAACAGTTAATTTCCAACCCAGGAAAGACGAGATTCAAACAAAATAAATAAATTTTCGACTGGAAAAGATACATTTTCAAACAAAAATGGAAATTTCATTTTCAGTTCAAAAATTAAATTAAAAAAGAAAAAAAAACCGAATGTTCAGCTAAATACCTCATAACCTCTTTATCCTATAAACTTTATTTTCAAAAGCCACATAACCGTAAAAATTAAATATAAAAAATAACAAATGACAGGTAGATAGAATTGTAGTCATTTTCCCTTTTTCAACTATAACGGAGTAATTGGGCTCGGATTATATTATTTTTTTAAGCCATGTCAAAAACCTGACGCGATAGGGTGAAATGGACTTTGTATTTGCTTTTAGCGACCCTAAGAACATATAATAAACATGGTCTAACACCCAGGCCAGATATTTTTTTTTTTTTTTTTTTTGTATAAATTATAGCAGAACTTCATCCGAAAATGTTATATTTCTTTTAACTTATGTCATGTTTCCGTATCTCTTACTAACCAAAAAATTTATATACTGCTACAAAATGCCAAATACGTCGTATAAACAGTTGTATCTACCTTTTGGACATAAAAAATAAATCTTTACATAAGCGAAGCTAACACACAACTGTGATATAATCCGCCGACCATATGCAGCGCTAATAAAGATACGAAAGTTATTATTTGTTAGCACATCCATATTTTGATTGGAATTTTTTCCTCAAAATTGCCAAAGTCATCCTGTAAAGAGATTTCTGTACTTAATTTCAGATATTCAATAATCATTGTATATGATGCATTTGGTGCATCCAGATCAGTGACTTCATTAAAACAGGATATGATTTTTCTTCTTCCTATGAGAATCATTTCTGCAAAGACACTCTTATAATAATTATTTTCTTCTTGAAAGATTTTAGCAAGGTGCACTCTTTTCCCCTGCATCAATAATTTTTACAAAGACACTTTCATAATAATTATTTTCTTTTTCAGCGGTTTCAACATCATCTGATAAGATTTTCGGTTGTTTATCATTATCAACGATGTGTTTACTAAAACAGTATCATGATATTTGACGTTTATAACATAACATTTATTTCATGCATCCAGATCAATGACTTCATTGAGACAATGTTCAATCTCTTTCCTCATATGAATCGTTTCAGGAATAACACTTTATAGTAATTATTTTCTTGATGAACTGTTGCAACATCATGTTATAAGATTTCGTGTTGGTTATTTTTTTTGAAGATGTGTTTACTATAACAGTATTTTGATATTCGAGGTTCATGACATAATATTTATGTCATGCATCTAGATCAATGAAATCGTTAAGACAATATTCACTCTCTTTCCTTGTATGGTTCATTTCTGCAAACACACTTTTATGGTAATTATTTTCTCGGTAAACGATTTTAACATCATGTTATGAGATTTTGTGTTAGTTATTGTTATCAACGATATGTTTACTAACAGTACTATGATATTTGAGGCTCATAACATAACATTTGTTTCATGCATCCATACCAGTAACTTCATTAAAACAATGTTCAGTGTCTTTCCTCATATGAATCATTTCTGCAATGACACTTTTATAGTAATTATTTCCTTGGTAAACGATTTTAACATCATCTCATAAGATGTTCTGTTGGTTATTATCACCAACAATGTGTTTACTATAACAGTATTATGATATTCGATGTTCATAACACAACATTTATTTCATGCATCCAGATCAATGACTTCATCAAAACCATGTTCACTCTCTTTCCTCATATGAATCGTTTCAGGAATAACACTTTATAGTAATTATTTTCTTGGTGAACTGTTGCAACATCACGTTATAAGATTTTGTGTTGGTTATTGTTTACAAGGATGTGTTTACTATAACAGTATTATGATATTTGAGGGTCATGACATAATATTTAATTTATGCATCTGGATCAATGTAATCATTATGACAATGTTCACTCTCTTTCCTTGTATGAATCATTTCTGCAAACACACTTTTATGGAATTATTTTCTGGGTGAACGATTTTAACATCATGTTATGAAATTTTGTGTTAGTTATTGTTATCAACGATATGCTTACTAACAATATTATGATATTTGAAGTTTATAATACAACATTTAAGTCATGCTTCTGGATCAGGTACTTCGTTAAAACAGTGTTCACTTTCTTTCCTATAGGAACCAATTTTCGCAGACATTATCATCATGATTGTTTTATTGGTGAACGATTTCAACATCATCTAATGAGGTTTTGTGTTGGTTATTATTTTCAAGTATGTGTGTACTATAACAGGTCATGATATATGATTTTCATAACATAATATTTATTTCATGCATCCAGATCAATGACTTTATTAAATGTTCACTCTCTTTCCTTATATAAATCATTTCTGCAAAGGCACTTTTGTCGTACTTGGTTTCTTGGTGAACGATCTGATCATCTTCCAAGATTTTGTGTTCATTATTGTTATCAACGGATGATTATATTTTTGAATTGTTTACAGCTCTTTTTCCAACTTGAGATAAATAATATATCTGGAATAAGCAATGTTACTAATAGTCTTATGATATTTGAGGCTTATTACATTGCATATCGGTTCCCAAGATCAATAGCGAACCCAAAGTTACAGTTCAGATATTATCAAGTTTAGAGACTACTAATTAGACACACCTGCAATAGTCTCATCCACATTATAGAGATAAAAATAATGAAAAAAAAATTGCACAATGTCCTAAATGGTTCCTTTCAACATAGAAAGTATGTTTCCAGAATGAAAATTGATTCGGATATTTAGGGGTCGTACAACACGTTAGTATCAACCGATTGGTACTAAAATTTCAAGATAAGTCTGAGCGAAAAATTCATCAGAATGTGTTTCAAATATTTGAAAATCAGTTTCTATAAACACTTGTTCGTTCATAAAAGGGAGTTTGGAACTGGGAGGTATTCCAAAAACAATCAATGTACCTCATACCTAATATCTTGTTTCTCTATAGGACATTCCTAAATGTTTGTAATTTTTTTCAATTTACATAAAAAGAATAAGATATACATATTATATAAGCAAGTATCAATAAGGCTCTTCATTTTCTCTTAGCAGGGTAAGCTGAATTACATAAATGTTTTGCGATATGTTTAAATATATATATATATATATATATATATATATATATATATACTGATTATTATCTCATTCGCACATCAAAATTATTTTACGCCCAAAGAATTCTCCTTTTGTTACATAATATTATTTAAATTGAACGGAATAAAAATTAATTGTCTTCACGCTTTCCCCAAATTTTTATTAACCTCATGAAATATTAATCATATAGTTTTATAATTAAGGCTCCGCCTCTGCTTCTCATACGAAAACATACTATTTTTCAGGTCAGGGTCAATGAAATCTCGTCATTCGAAAAATTATTGTTTAACTTCAATTCTCAAAAATTAAATTAAGATACAAAATTTACATAAAACCTGTCCAAAAGTATTTAGAAATTCTTCTCTTTGTTATTATAGAATTGAAATTTCAGTTTAAAAAAGTCATCATTTTCACATCCAATTCATTTCATCCTAATTTACTTACATTTAAAATTATTCATTTTTCAGTCTAATTTTTGTTATTTTACAAAAAATTACTTAAAAATAAATAAAATAATCTTATAGAATAATTATTGTATTTTTTCAGTGTCCGGTCATATAATAATATCATTTAGTCTATGATAGGTTTGTGTGTGAATGTAACCTCACCGAAATTTCAAGATGAAAATGAAAATAATGAGAGATGTGGTTTTTGGAAAATTACTTTTTTTATTTAATTAAAATGAAAACTTTTTGTATGTCTAATTGAAAACTGCAATATTGGCATATTGTTGATATCATAATATCATTTTATTGATTGTATATAAATAATAACAATGAATTGTTGGTTGAGAGTCATTATCAAAAGTATAGTTATCTTTATTATCATACCCAAAATTCAATTGTGAGTCGCAATAAAAGATACGCTACCACAATAAAATATTTTATCTTCATTAAAATTTTTGGATATTCTGTAGAAGTCTATCAAATTTTTCACAATTGATGAAATTAAATTAATAAATTATTATTGAATTTTTTTCAAGCTTCTGAAACTACATGAAATCTTGAGAAGTTTCGTAATATCTTGTGAAATATTTTGAAACACATTACAACTTTATAGAAAATAGTTTAAATCTTTTTAAACATTTTGAAATTCTCGAAAAATTGCTCAAATCTTCTAGAATACTTTGAAATTTCTAAAAATTCTTTGAAATGTATTGGAAATTTCTATAATTAGACCTAAAGTATTTTAAAATCTATTGAAAAAACTTTCAATCTAAAATCTTTAACAATTATTCACAGTCACTAGACATTATTTTGAAGCTTTTGAAACGTTACGTAATCTTTAGAAGTTGTGTAATATCTTGTAAAATATTTTGAAACCCATCACAAACTTACAGAAAATAGACTAAATCCTTGTAAACATTTTGAAATTCTCGAAAAATTGCTCAGATCTTTTAGAATACTTTCAAACTTCTAAAAATTCTTTGAAATCCGTTGAAAATTCTTTGGTTGAAAATTCATGTATTTAGTATTTTTCTTCATTACATTGCTTGAAAATTTAACTATTTTGTTGAAAATTCGTTAAAAAAAAAATGTAATTGAAATCAAAAACAGTTGAATTTGGCCAAGGAAGTCGAGCTTTGTTGCAAAAGATAAATTTTTGGCCAAAGGGTTCAAGTTTTCACCAGATCAATTTTATCCAAAATGTTGAATTTCCAAATAAATCGTTGAATTTTTAACAATAAAGATGAATTTTCAACCAGAAAGATTAATTTTCTAACAAAAGAGCCAAATTTTTAACAAAGAAGGTTAATTCTATACAAAAAGGCAGAATAGTTGAATTTTCATTACAAAAAAAAAAAATTCTATATAAAAGACGAATTTTAACAGGATATAAAAGTTTTGAAATAAATTTTCAAATAAGAAATTTGATTCTCTAAAAAAAATACGAATACATGAATTTTGAAACAAATAGTTAAATTTTCAGCTGCAGAGTATAATTTGAAGAGATTAATTTCCAACGAAAAACTTAAAAGTTGATATTTCTACCGGAAAATATTTTTATTATCCATCTATCTTATTGATGATTCAACTATTTTGTTTCAAATCCGTATTTTTCGTTGTATTTGACTGGTTAGAAATTCGTTCTTTTTGTTGAAAAATAAATGTTCAACCCGAAAATTTGACAATTCCATTTCTTAATTAGAAAGTCAACTGTTTTGTTGATACTTTGTCCTTATCGATTGAAAATTCATCTTTTGTGAAAAAAATCCACCCATTTCCCACGTGGTAAGTAAATCGTATCACGTGAAGTGAATTTTTGTTGCAGGTGAAGATAACTCTGAAATCGCTGTAAAGTTACTATTTCGTTTTTTCTGTGTATCTTTTTTGTTCAAAATTCAACAGCCATTGAAAAAAATCTTTTTTCTTGATAATTTAACAATTCGATTCAAAGTTCAACTATTCTGTTAAAAATCGTCTCTTTTGCTTGAAAGTTCAACTATTAGTATGGTAATACAACTGTTCGGTCGAAAAATCCATATTTCATTTAATTTGAAATATTCAATAATCATTTTATATTATTAATTTCATGCATCCAGATCAGTGACTTTATTAAAACAATGTACACTCTCTTTCCCTATATGAATCATTCCTGCAAACACACTTTTATAGTGATCATTTTCTGGGCGAACGATTTCAACATCATCTCATAAAATTTTGTTTAGGTTATCGTTATGAACAATGTGCTTACTAAAGACATAATATTAGAGGTTCATAAGATAACATTAATTGCATGCATTCGTATGAGTAGCTTCATTAAAACAATGTTCACTCTCTTTCCTTATATGAATCATTTCTGCAATGACACTTTTATAGTAATTATTTTCTTGATAAACGATTTTAACATCGTCTCATAAGATGTTCTGTTGGTTATTATTATCAACGATCTTTTTACTATAAGAGTATTATGATATTTCAGGTTCATAACACAACATTTATTTCATGTATCCTGATCTGTGACTTCATTAAAACAATGTTCTTGGTGAACGATTTGAACATTATGTTATCAGATATTGTTGGTTATTTTTATCGAAGATCTGCTTACTGAAAGTGTTATGATATTTGACGTTTATGTCATTACATTGATTTCGTGCATTCAGATCAGTGTCTTCATTAGAGCAATGTTCACTCTCTTTCCTTATATAAATCATTTATGCAAAGACACCTTGATAATATTTTTTTTTATGAACGATCTTAGTATAATGTTAGGAGATTTTGTGTTGGTTATTGCCATCAACGATGTGTTTACTATGACAATATCATGATATTTGAAGTTCATAACATGTCATTTACTTCATCCATCCAGAGCAATGACTTCATTGAAAGAATGTTCACTCTCTTTCCTTATATGAATCATTTATGTGAAAATATTTGATAATAATGATTTTTTTGGTGAACGATTTTACCATTATGTTATGAGGTTTCGTGTTAGTTCTTGTTATCAACGATGAGCTTTCTGACAGTATTATGATATTTGACGTTCATTACATAACAGTTATTTCATGCACGCAGATCAGTGTCTTCATTAGAACGATGTTCACTCTCTTTCCTTATATAAATCATTTCTGCAATAACACTTTTTGAGTAATTATTTTCTTGATAATCCATTCTAACATCGTCTCATAAGATGTTCTGTTGGTTATTATTATCAACGATTTGTTAACCCTAAGAGATGATATTTGAGGTTCATAACATAACATTTATTTCATGTATCCTGATCATTGACTTCATTGAAAAAATGTTCTTGGTGAACGATTTTAACATTATGTCATGAGATTTTGTGTTGGTTATTTTTATCAACAATCTTTTTACTGAAAGTATTATGATATTTGTCATTCTTGTCATAACATTTATTTCGTGCATGCAGATCAGTGTCTTCATTAGAACAATGTTCACTCTTTTTTCTTATACAAATCATTTATGCAAAGACACCTTGATAATAATTATTGTTTTGGTGAACAATCTTAGTATTATCTTATGAGATTTTGTGTTGTTCATTGCTATCAACGATGTGTTTACTATGAACGATTTTAACATTATGTAATGAGGTTTTGTGTTGGTTCTTGTTATCAACGATGAGCTTGCTGACAGTATTATGATATTTGACGTTCATTACATAACATTTATTTCATGCACCCAGATCAGTCTCTTTATTAGAACAGTGTTCACTCACTTTCCTCATGTAGATCATTTATGCAAAGACACCTTGATAATGATTATTTTTTTGGTGGACGATCTTAGTACAATGTTAGGATATTTTGTGTTGGTTATTGCTATCAACGATGTGTTTACCATGACAGTATTATGACGTTTGAAGTTCACAACATATTATTTATTCCATGCATCCAGAGCAATTACTTCATTGAAAGAATGTTCACTCTCTTTCCTCATATGAATCATTTCTGTGAAGATC
>CAKNXH010000124.1:206873-226757 GCA_932178445.1 Andricus quercusramuli
TTTTTTTTTATGAACGATCTTAGTATAATGTTAGGAGATTTTGTGTTGGTTATTGCCATCAACGATCTGTTTACTATGACAATATTATGATATTTGAAGTTCATAGCATATTATTTATTTCATGCATTCAGAGCAATGACTTCATTAAAAGAATGTTCACTCTCTTTCCTTATATGAATCATTTCTGTGAAGATCTTTGATAATAATTATTTTTTTGGTGAACGATCTTAGTATTATGTTATGAGATTTTGTGTTGTTCATTGCTATGAAAGACGTGTTTATTATAATAGTATCATGATATTTAAAGTTCATAACATACTATGTACTTCATCCATCGAGAGCAATGACTTCATTGGAAGAATGCTCACTCTCTTTCCTTATATGAATCATTTCTGTGAAAATATTTGATAATAATGATTTTTTTGGTGAACGATTTCAACATCATGTTATGAGATTTTCTGCTGCTTATTTTTTTCAAGGATGTGTTTAGCATAACAGTATTATGATATTTGATGTTCATAACATAATATGTATTTCATTCATCCAGATCAATGGCTTCAATAAATGTTCACTCTCTTTCCTTTTATAAATCATTTCTGCAAAGACACTTTCATCGTTCTTATTTTCTTGTTGAATGATTTTATTATCTTATAGGATGTTGTGTTGGTTATTTTATTCAACGATGTGCTTCACAGTAAGTCGCAGGGATATTTTTTATCTGATGTTGTATAAAAACGTTGCAAGCAATTGACAATTACAATTGTCTGATGATGCATAATTCTTATCCGCCTTCTGATAAAAATTATCTGCATCGGATAATCATAGTTTTCAATTGTTTGGAGTACTTTTATCCAAATTCAGATAAATATTATCTCTGAAATTTATAGTGTCATATGATATTTGAAGTTCATTACATAATTATTTATTATTTACTGCAATACATGGTCTTAATCCCCAATCGATTTTTGTATGTGTTTCTATATAAAAATCTATTACTCGCACTACCAGGCACTTGCATATGAGATTCCTCGAGAAAAATAAGATGTTTCAGATAAAAGTGGATGTAGAATCCCATATGGGTTCCCAGGATTGAAAGTGAACCCAAAGTTAAAGATATGATATTATCAAGAGACTGCTAATTGGACATATCTACAATAGGGTTATCCACTTTATACATAGATAGAAACAATTTTTTAAACAAATATCACACAATAGCCTAGATTGTTCCTTCCATTGTAGAAAGGATCTCCCTAAAATGAAAATTGATTCGGATATTTAAAGTTCCTGCAAAGCGTAAGAATCAACCGATTGGTACTAAAATTTCAAGATAAGTATGTGCAAACAATTCATCAAAATTTATTTCACATATTCAAAAATCGGTCTCTACAAACACTTCCTTGTTTATAAAAAGAAGTAAGGAACTGAAAGGTATTCAAAAAAACATTAATGTACCTAATACCTTCAGATTGCTTTATTAGCCTCATTTGCTTCATGTGCTTCGCCAAGTGGGAAATTATCAGTACAATGAACATAGTTTGTGACATCAAAGATAGCCAAGTAATTTCAAGAGTCATGCAAATTTTTTAAATTAATTTTTAGAAAATGAAAGAAACTTGGAGAATACGTTGAAAAAGAACAAAATAAAATCTTGGCGAGCCTCCTCATCTTTAATTCAATAATAATAATTTCATCAAGATTTCAATTTTTTCTTTATAGGACATTCCCAAATGTTTTTAAAGACCTAAAAAAAATAGATTGTCCGACGGATAAGAGTAGTCACATCCTATGGATTTTGGGTCGCTGAATCCGAATCCAAAGTCAGATTTCCGCCATCATCCGCAGGTTTTTTTCTAACCTCAAGAAGAATTGTTTTTTGACTATTTTTGTGTTGACAAATATGCAAAGAAAAAACACGTGTTTTTTTAAATCTCGACCACAAAATTGGATTCAGCGGCGAAAAACACATAGAATTGGCCTTTTTTGTTTGGACAACTTACCTTATTGTGGGCTATGATTATTAAATAACGATTATTGGTATATTATTTTTATTATCTATATTATATTATATCATTATATATATATATATATTATATCATTATATATATTATATCATTATATATATAATTTTTTAGTAAATACGTTCGTCTGAAGAATTGTCACCAAATCAGACTATAATTTTTAACAATGAACAAGAAATGATCTGCAACAGCCTTGGTGTTGAAATTGGTTAAGGCTCTACTCATGCATAGTGGCGCTCCGCGTTCGAATCCAGGCGGAAGCAGATTTTTTTTATCGTGTTTCCAAAAACTATAGACAAGTACTCGACACTATTTAATATTTAACATAAAAAATCGGGACATAAAGCCTCACCAACCAAAAATGGGCATTCACCATAAATGTTTATTCTATACATATATAGAAAATACTCACACTCTACAGCCATTAATTAATACGTGGTGTCCTGTATTTTCTGTGACCTGCTGTAGTTGAAGCCATATCGACATTACGAATACAATTAATCCTCTATAAGACCATACCTACGTGCTTCAATCTAACTACACTATCTCTTGTACTCGAAGTTCGAATAGTTATTAAATTTTTATTGATTACGAATTAACAATGTGGTTCAACTTTCAAGAAAGTAAATAATTTGATGTTAATTGTTTTTGTCCACGGTCAAAAATCAATATGTTTTAAACATTAATTTTGGTTTTTAAATTGTGAAAAAATTGCTCTTAAGCTCCACTGGGGTTCGAACCCAGGTCTTTCAGATTGCCGGTCTGATTTTCTTAACCAATAAGCTACGGAGAGACGAGATTAATTTCATTACAACCATTGAAAATTGAATTCCGACTCAATAACTCATACTTGTCAGATTCATTTTTCAAACGGTCGAATTTTGTATATTTCTTAATTTTATGGTTTTGACCAGATAAATTGTATTAAATAATTTAATGGTAAGTGCTCATTGTCTACTGGCCTAAAACCAAAACTTTTTTTAATTCATTGAAACCTTTAAAAATTTTATAATAAGTTCTGAATTATTTTAAAACCTATTGAAAAAACTTTCATTATCTTGAAATCTCTCAAAATCCCTTGACATCTTCTTAGATTTGTTAAAATTCATAGATATTCTGCAAAAGTCTATGAAGTCTTTTGAAATTATTTAATTTTTGAAAATTATTTTGAATCTTCCGAAACTATATAAAATCCTTCGAATTTTTTCAGTATCTTCTGAAATATTTTCAAACTTATTAAAAACTTTTAGAAAATAGTTTTAATCTCTTTAAATATTCTGAATATCTTCAGAAATCCCTTAAATATTTAAAAATATTCTATAATTTCAAAAATGCTATGGAGTCCATTAATATCTTTGCAAATTTTATATGCCTTCAAATATTCTCAAATATATTAGAAAAAAAATTAAGTTTTTAAAAATCTCTAAAAATCCCTTGACATCTTCTTAAATTGCTTTTAATTCATAGATATTCTTTTAAATCTTATACAATTCTTGACATTTTCTAGAAGTTATTTGAAGTCTTTTGAAAATGAACCGAATCTTTGAAAATTTTTTAATATCTTCTGAAATATTTTGGAACTAATTGAAAACTTTTAGAAAGTAGTTTAAATCTCTTCAAATATTTTGAAATTCTCGAAAAATCGCTCAAATCTGTTAGAATATTCTGAAATTCCTAAAAATTCTTTGAAATCCATTACAAATTTTAAAAATCTTATAAAAAATCCTGAAATATTTCTAAAATTTTTGAAAAAACTTTCAATATTTTAAAATCTCTCGAAATCCCTTGACATCTTCTGAAATCGGTTCAAAATCATAGATATTCTGCAAGAGTCTATCGAGTCTTGTACAATTATTCACAGTTTCTAGCAATTATTTGAAATCTTGGTTTGAAAATTGATTGTTTTTGACTGAAAATTTAATTATTCATTTTTTCATCAAACATTTGAATTTCTTAGTTTAAAATTCCACTGCTCAATTGAAAGCTAGTATTTGTTTCTATAAAATTTATGTTTTCTTTTAAAATTTTTTTTTCAAATAAATATTGAAATACAAATTTTTTCACATCAATATTATTAATCTCCTAGGTGCATGCTATTACATAAAAAATTGATTTTTCTCAGTTGAAAATTCAACTATTTGGTTCAAAATTGATCTTGTTTAGTTAAAAATTTTCTTAGAAATTCATGAAATTCAAATTTTGTGAAAATTCGTTTTTTTGTTGAAGTATTATTCTCATTGGTGAAAAATCCATCTTTTTGGTTGAGAATTAAACTATTTTGCTAATCATTTTTTTTAATTCGCTTCACTAAAAATGTATCTTTTTCATGTATGCTTGATAATTTACGTTTTTTTAATTAAAAAATAAATTATTTAGTTAAAAACTCGTCCTTTTCAGTTGAAAAATTAATTGTTTCAACTGAAGATTGAATTCATCACTTTTTCATCAAACATTTATATTTCTTAATTGAAAATTCCACTCTTAATTGAAAATGGGTATTTTTTTCTAGAGAAAAAATTGATTTTTCTTAGTTGAAAATTAATTTATCTCGTTGATTTTTTTTTTTTTTTTTTTTTTTTTGTAAAGAGTTTTTTTTGTTATCTGAAAATTTTACAATTATACCTTCTGGTTGGAAATTAATACTTTTAGTTCAAAATTGATTTTTGATTTATTTTTCCCTAGTTCAGTTTCCTTGATATAAACTATTTTGTTTGAAATTCTTTTTTTTTTTTTGTATTTTACTGGTTATAAATTTGTTCTTTTTGTTGGAAAATAAATGTTTAAACCGAAAATTTAACAATTCCATTTTTGAATTAAAAAGTCAACTTTTTCGTTAATCATTCGTCCCTTTGGATTTAAAATTCATCTTTCGTGAAAAAAAAAACCCTCAAGTAATTTTAACTATCCCGTATGTTTATTCAATTGAAAAGTACATGTTTTTTATTACAAAATACGATTTTACATAACAATCGGTATTGTATTCTTATTTCTATTTCTTTATTGACATTTTGTAGAGGACGGTAGGGAGTTGTGGGCCGTGGGGAGTTGTGGGCAGTGGGGAGTCGTGGGCCACCTCAATCTTCGCCATGTTGTGGGTGGTAGGACTGCTTTAAACACTGCCAAAAAGCTCTCTTTGTGTAAGCTCACTTTGTGAACTCGACTCATAGTCTCAACACGCGTAGTTAGTATTTTGACATTGTTGATTAAAGAAATCAAAATAAAAGTTTGCGTACAACTCAAGTGGTTGATATTCGAAGCCTTCTTGTGTAGCATATTTCAAAGGTAAGTTAGTGCAAAATATTCCTTGAGCAATTGGCTTTAAATTCAATCAAACAATTTCGGTAATACATTCATTGTATGTATGGCAATTCGGTCATTTCGCAAATGTCGGCTGTGGGGAGTTGTGGTCCACCATTAGTGGGGAGTCGTGGGCCAAACGTTCTTAATGCGTATTTCAATTTTTTAAGTGAAACTTCTTTTCTCTGGTTCTGAAAAGTGAGTTGTGCACTTGAAATTTGCCAACATGAGGACCGGATATTACGTTTGCATACATTGTGAATCAGAATAATTTTTTTTAAATCTTTTTAAAATCATTAATTTTTATTTACTGCAACTTTAAGAAACATAAACTACTGGAATATGCTATTTCCTTTTATTTTTCGTGATGGTCCACAACTCCCCACCAAAATCGCAAATATCGATTTTTGTAAGATTTACGTCATCCTAAATATTTCTCGCGCATTAGCGAATTTCATTAATTATGACCTCCAGTTGATGTATTGAGAAGTTTACTACAAATACCAGTTCATACATTGACAATTTATCGATGTTCAGAGAAGTTATGTCTTGAAAACAAAGCGCGGCCCACAACTCCCCACTCTCCCCTATTGGTTTCAATAATTTCCATTCTTTGGTGGCCAAGATCTGTACACACCCATTTGTTCAATTAGTTCAGGTGCTGCTATTTCTAAATGTTCGTATGAAATATCATAGATTATCATATGACCTTCTGTATCATATATTGGACGAATCTTCCCAGCATAGAGCCATCCAAAGATAACTCCATCCCTTGCGAAAAAAATGTTGTCTACACTGAATGGAGTGACTTGGTCACCAACGACACCCCTAAAATGTTGCATATATGCCTTTACATATGGAACTGTCTTGATAGGAAAAAACATCGGGTTCCTTCCAGATGGCCTCCATTGCGCTAAGACACGTTGTGCACCTTAGAAAAAAAATTAAAATCAATAAATTAATAATATATTGATAATTAAAAAAAATTTCACAATTTAGCAATAAAAGTCAATATTAAAAAAATATTGAGCGTAGACCGGCAATCTGTAAGACCTGGGTTCGGATCCCAGCGGAGCTGAAGGTAATTTTTTTCACAATTTAGAAATGAAAATCAATATTCAAAAAAATTTATTTTATACCATTAGACAAGAAACAATTACCAATTTTTAACCAGTTGGATTGAAAAACTAATAGTTGAACTTGTAGAGCAGAAGAGATAAATGTTCCACAAATTTGTTGAACTTTTAGTCAAATTTTCAAATTTGCAATACAAAAGGCGAATTTTTCGAAGTTTTTTTAATTTCAAAGAAAAAAATTAATTTTGAGCCAAGAAGGGTGACCTTTTTACCACAGAAAATAAATTTTCAATCCAAAGAGATGAATTTTAAACAAAATAGTTGAATCCTCGACCAGATGAATAGATTTTTAACAGAGAAGATTTATTTTTCTATTCAAAAAGACGAATTTTCGAAAAAAGAGTTGGGTTTTTGAACCAAAAATCGAATAATTGAAAAAATAGGTGACTTTTAAGCTTAAATATAATCTTTCAAACAAAAATATAATCTTTTAATTTTCAGTTAAAAAAATAACTTTAAAAAAAAACATTTTCCCCTTGAATACTTAAATTTTCAATTAAAAATAATAATTTTCCAACAAAAAAGCGAATTGTCAACTAAATTAATTCACTTCAAAATATGAAAATAAAGTATGACAAATGGCAAGACGTATCATATAAGCGACGGTTTAATAAATATGTAAGTCAATAAAACAGAAATTGGGTGATGAAATTTCAACCAAGATTAATTTTTTAGCAAAAAAAAAAAATAAATTTCCAATCAAACAGTGGGATTTTCAAATAAAAGATATATTTGTTCAGTAACAAAATAATTAGTTGAAGTTTCAATCGAATCAGTTAATTTCCAACCCAAGGGAGACGAAATTTAAAAAAAAATTAATTTTCGACTAAAAAAGATAAATTTTCAAGCAAAAATGGAAAAGGTACATTTTCAGTTGAAAAATTAAGTTTTCAACAAGTAATGAAAATTTAACTATTACTAATTGTTGAAAATTTGTCTTTTTCGGTAGAAAATTAATTTTTCTGGTTGAAAATTTATCTTTTTAGTTAGAAATTTAACAATTTGTTTGAAAATTGAACATTTTGGATATAATTTCTTTAATTGACTGAAATTCCATTTTAGGTTGAAAATTTAAAACTTGCGAAAAATTGGTATTTTTGATTTTGGAATTCATCTCTTTTATTGAAAAAGTTAAGTCTTTTGGCTAAAAATTCAACTATTTTACAAAAATTCGACTTCCTTGGTCCAATTCAATTGCTTTTTATTTAAATTCAAAATATATTCTTTTTAACGAATTTTCAACAAAATAGTGAAGTCTTCAAGCAATGAAATTATCAATTAAAAAGTTAATTTTCAACCAAACATTAAAATTTTCAGCTAAAAAACCTAGTTTTCAACAAAAAATCAAAACTTCAACTAAAATAATGAATTTTTAACTAAAAAATGAATTTTTAACAAAGAAGTTTAAATTTGACCAATTAGTTGAATTCTCTACCAAACTATTGAATTTTCCAGAAAAGAAATCAAATTTTCTACAAAACAGTTAAATCTTTGATCCGAAAACACGAATTTTCGACAAGAGTAGAGTTTTCAACAAAAAAAGATATTTTACACAATAAACGAAAAAAATTGTTTTATAAATGTCGCATCTAATTGCAAGAAGAATTTTTTTTTACAAAAAATAACGAATTTTTAACAAATTACATAAATTTTTCACGAAATATTTGAATTTTCAAAATAAAAAAGGTCAACTTTGAACCTAAAATGGAATTTCTACATTTTCATTCCAAGAAACTATTTTTTAAATGAAAAAAAAAAAAAAAACAATTTTCTACCCAATTATAGAATTTTTGAGCAAATAAAAAAGAACTTTCTATGATACATTCGAATTTTTCACTCAAAAATATAAGCTTTCAATGCAAAAAAATAAATTTCAATAAAAAATTTCAATATTCAGTTTAAAAAATGAATTTTTTAACAAAGTAGTTTGATTTTCAACCAAAGACAGATTTTTAAGAAAATAAATAAATTTTCAACAAAATAGTTAAATTTTTAACCAATTTCCTGCCAAAAAATATAATTTTTGAACGAAGTTTGAACTTGCAACCAAATAGTTGAATTTTCGACTAAAAAGGATCAATTTTCAAACACAAATAGAATATTTCAATTGTGAGTTTAGAAAAATTAAGTTTTCAACAAGAAAAAAACGAATGCTCAGCTAAATAGTTGAATTTTCAACCGAAGAAATTAATTTTTAACTAATACAAAAATACAAATTTTCTACAAAATACATAAATTTTTAACTGTGAAGATTAGTTTTCATCCTAAAAAATGGACACCTAACAAAATAGTTGAATTTTCGACCAAGAAGATTAATTTTCTATCACAAAAGGCGAATTTCCAATCGAATAGTGAAATTTTCAAATATAAAATATAACAGTTTATTAACAAAATGAGTAACTAAATCTTCAGTCAATTTTCAGTTACCTAATTTTTTAATAAAAAACATACATTTGGAAGCAGGAAGGAAAAAGGTACATTTTCATTTGAAAAATTAATTTAAAAAAAAACGGATGTTCAGCTAAATAGTTGAATTATCAACCAAAGAAATTATTTTTTAACTAAACTGAAGAACCCTCAAACAAAAAAAAAAGATTTTTCAACCAAAGAGTGATATTTCTACCACAATGAGAAACTTTTCGCCCAAAAATACATATTTTCTACAAAATACATGAATTTTCAACTGACAAATATCAATTTTGAATCTAAAAAATGAATTTCTAGAATAGTTAAATATTCAACGAAAAAGATGAATTTATATCAAAATAGAATAGAATTTTCAAGCGGGAAGATTTATTTTTCTACCCAAAAGAACGAATTTTTCAAAAACAATTTTTCACAAAGAGGTCGGCTTTCAAGCCAAAAAGTTGCATTTTTGAGAAGACACTCAAAATAATAATTTTGAATGAGAAAACTAATTTTTAATCAGGAAAGATCAATTTTTTCTAAACAGTTGAGTTTTAAACTGAAACTATAAGTTTTCAACAAATGATGGAATCCTTAAATTTTTAGTTCAAATAATAACCTTAAAAATAGAAAAAAATTTTAACTAGTTTAGTTTATTGGAAAAAGACGAATTTTCAACCACATCGTTGAATATTTAACCATAAAAATGAATTTTCAACAGGCAAGAATAATGTTGTAATTATTAGCTTATAAAGTATAAGTTTCGAACCAAATAGTTTTTCGAAAAATAGTTAAATTTGTAACCAAAGAGGTAAATCTTTGAAAAAATACGGTTTTTATCATAATTTACATAATTTTAAGATTTATTCAAATTTTGTTTCTTGATAGGATATTCCCAAATGTTTGTAATTTTTTCAGTTTACCTAAAAAAATTAGATACACATATTATTATTATTATATAAACAAATATTTACCGAAAGTAATAAGGAAGACCGCCAAAAAAATGAAGCGAGTATCAATAAGGCTCTTCATTTTTTCTCAGTAGAGTAAGCTGAACTACATAAAATTTTTGCAAAATGTTCCAATATATATATACTGTTTATTATCTTATTCGCACATTGGAATTACTTTCCGCCCAGAGAATTATCTTTTTGTTACATAATATTACTTAAATTGAACAGAATAAAAATTAATTGTGTTTACGCTTTTTTGCAAAATTTTTATTGATCTCATTAAATAATAATCATATAGTTTTATAATTGGGGCTCCGCCTCTGCTTCGCATAAGGAAACATATTATTTTTAGGGTCAGGTTCAATCAAATCTCGTCATTCAAAAAAATCCATTTTCAATTTTTATTGTCAAAAATTAAATCAAGATAGGAAAATTACCTAAGACCCGTCCGAAAGCATTTAAAAATTCTTCTTTCGGTTATTATGCTACTGGAATTTCAGTATCAAAAAATCATAATTTACGAACAAAATTTATTTTATCCTAATTGAATGACGTTAAAAATTATCCATTTTCAGTATATCTTTTATTTTATCAAAAGTCACTCAAAAATAAATAAAATCATCTCATAGAATAATTATTGTCTACCATTTCTTCGAAGTGTCTGGTCATTAATTAATATAATTTTGTCAATGACAGATTTGTGTCTAAATGTAACAAAAATTGTTTAAACCATAATAAAATAAATAAATAAAATAAAACCATAAACCAAAATGTTTACCAAAATTTCAAGATGAAAATGAAAATAATCGGAGATGTGGTTCCTGAAAAATTCAATTTTGTATTCAATTAAAACGAAACCTTTCTGTACATCTAATTGAAAAATGTAATATTGGCATATTGTTGATATAATATCATTTTTTTGATTAAATATAAATATAAACAAAAAATAGTTTGTTGACTGGCATCATTAAAACAGGGTGCACAGTCTTCCCCTTTTTTTCTTAGTTTCCCCTTTTTTCTTGAAATTCCCCTTTTTTCCCCATATTCTCAAAAAACTTCCCCTTTACTATTTAAAAATACGATATTTGTAATTGTACCCATCATTGAATAATAATTAAAGCAATTATAGCACTTAAATCAATTTTTTATGAATAAACAAAGGTACACGTTTCAAGTGCAGACCAAAAAAAAATGAATACTCTTAAAAAAATTTGAAGTTGAAAAATTTTAAAGCAAGTTCAAAATATGAAAAATGGAGACAGATGATTATCCAATATAAAATTGGAACAGTTACAAAATATAAAGTTTTTTTTTTTAATAATTATTAGAAGATTAACACATTTTGGTTGAAATGTACAAAGTTAAATACCTAATTAAAAAATTGAATATTAAAAATTCATCAATTGCAACTATAAATGTTCTAACTTGAGTACTTAATTTTTTTTAATCTTTACTTGAAATTTTAACTATTGTCGAACTTTTTTTTTTAATTAATTTTTTTAAACTCACAATTGAACTATTCCATTGTGTTTGAAAATTGATTTTTTTTTAGTCGGAAATTCAACTATTTGGTTGCAAGTTCAAATTTCGTTCCAAAATTATATTTTTTGGCAGGAAATTGGTTAAAAATTTAACTATTTTGTTGAAAATATATTTATTCTCTTGAAAATCTGTCTTTGGTTGAAAATCAAACTACTTTGTTAAAAAATTCATTTTTTAAACTAAAAATTGCAACTTTTGTTCGAAATTTATTTTTTGCATAAAAGCTTACATTTTTGAATGAAAAATTCGATGGTATTATAGAAAGTTCTTTTTTATTTGCTCGAAAATTCAATAATTGGGTAGAAAATAGTTTTTTTTTCATTTGAAAATTAGTTTCTTGAAATGAAAATGTAGAAATTCCAATTTGGGTTCAAAGTTGACATTTTTTATTTTGAAAATTCAAATATTTGGTGAAAAATGTATGTCGTTTGTTAAAAATTCATCCTTTTTTGTAAAAAAATAATCTTCTCTCTTCAAAATTCGACATTTTCAATAGAATTTTTTTGTTTGTTTATTGTGTAAAATATATTTTTTTGTTGAAAACTCAACTCTTGTTAAAAAATCGTGTTTCCGAATTAAAGATTCAACTGTTTTGTAGAAAATTTGATTTCTTTCCTGGAAAATTTAATAGTTTGGTAGAGAATTCAACTAATTGGTCGAGTTTTGAACTACTTTGTTAAAAATTCATTTTTTAGTTGAAAATTCATCATTTTAGTCAAAGTTTTGATTTTTTTTGAAAAGTAGGTTTTTCAACTGAAAATTGTAATATTTGGTTGAAAATTAACTTTTTAATTAAAAATTCATATTTTCGTGTTGAAAAATGAACTGCATTGTAGAAAATTCTTCTTTCAGTCTTCAAAATTCAACAATTAGGGAGAAAATTAATTTTTTTCAATTGAAAATTAATTTTTTGAAATGAAAATGTAACTATTCAATTTTTTTGTTGAAAACTGATGTTCTTAATTGAACAATTGAACTATTTTGTTCAAAAATAATCTTATTTGTTGTAAAATTAAAATTGCGAAATTTAAAAGTAAATTTCTTGATCAGTTACAATTTTTTTGAAAATGTGTAAAAACATTTGTTTTCTTTGATTGAGTCATATCTTGAGAAGTTTTGTTATATCTTGTAAAATATTTTGTAACTCATTAAGAACTTTTACAAAATTGTTCAAATTTCTTGAAATATTTTTTAATACTTTGGAATTCCTCAGAAGCAATTATTTGAATTCTTTTGAAATCTCTTTAAATATTTTTAATTCTGTCGAAATCTATTGAAGGAATAAAAATAATTATAAAATTTTTGAAATTTTCTGAAATACTTGGGAACATTGGAATTTTGAAAACATTTCAAAATGACGCTACATAATTTTTTTAAAAATTAAATGATGCTATTCCCTGAATTTTATTCCTTCATCCAAGCAGGAAATTTCAGATCTGTTTTTTCTAGAACAATCCAATATTTCGACATCATAGCGATCAAAAATTAAATTTACAGTAGGAAAAAAATTGAAAGTCAGTGACAGTTTCACTTTTAAATTTAAAATGTAATAAATGAAGCGTGATAATTATTGCAAAATTTTCTAGAAATTACTTTACACCACTTTCGTCCGATATGATTCATTCAAGGAAAAAATGTTACTGTTTTACGGATTTTTTTTTTAATTTTGAAAGCCGATTCGATGTGCAGAGATTAAAAAAATACTTTATTTCTGCATAAAAATAAAATATTTATGAATATTATTGTTGATTAATGCCATGAGTGCAAACGAAACAAAATAGATAAATCGTACCAGAAAAAGGTTCAAGAGATGAAAAAATTTATATATTTTCACATTACCATCATAATGAGAAGATATTAGTTATATTCATTTTTTGAGAGTTCAATTTTCATTCCAAAAAAATTAATTTTCAACAGAGCAGTTGAATTTTTGACTAAAAAATATAAATTTATTAAAAACGTTGACTTCACAACCTACAAAGATGCGTTTTGAACCAAATAGTCAAATTTTCGAACAAAAAAGTCCAAAATTTAACCAAAAACCGTTAAATTCTTAAGCCAAAAAGACGATTTTTTTAGAATATAGTTTAACTTCTAACCCAAGAGGACGAGTTTTTCAAAAGTCAGTTGAATTTTCAATAAACCCAGAATGGAATTTCATTCAATTAAAGAAATGTCATCCAAAATGTTTAATTTCCAAACAAATTGTTGAATTTTTGACTAAAAAGATAAATTTTCAACCAGAAAGGTTAATTTTCTACAAAAAAAAAAAAAAAATTGCCAACAAAGGAGGTTAATTCGATACAAAAAGTCGGAATAGTTAAATTTTCATTACAACAAAAATTAATTTTCTATAAAAAAGAAGAATTTTAACAAAATACAAAAGTTTTGAATTTAATTTTCAAATAAGAAGATTGATTCTCTGAAGAAAGAACAATTACATTTTCATTACAAAAAATATAGTTTTCTATGAAAAAAAATTAATTTTCTCTCCCTCGAAAAAAAAAAATAATAATTTCCTACTAAATACTCAAATCCTTAACTTGAATTGGTATTTCTAACAAAAAATATTTTTATTTCAAATTCCAAACTGTTGAATTCAATGAAAAGATGAATAAATATAAGAAAGAAATTCCACAAAATATTTGAATTTCCTACTAAAAAATATACGCTTTTTACCAAAAATGAAATAGATTAATATTCGCTTCAAAGAATTGATTTGAACGTGAAAAAACGAAGTTTCATTAGAACAGTTAAATTTTGAACCAAGAAAATTCAATGGAATGGTTAAATTTTTATTTCACAAAATTAATTTTCAAACAAAAAACAACGAATTTTTAACAAAATAGTCAAATTTGCTGTTGAAAAAGTTGATTTTCAAGAAAAATAAAATGAATTTTCAACAAAATAATTGAATATACGATCAAAAAAATGAATCTTCAAAGAAACAATTGCAGTTTTAACCAATTAGATTATATTCCTAGAAATTAGCCGAATTTCGATCAAAAGTAATAGTTAAATGTGTATTCAACAACATTAAATTCCAACCAAAATAAATAGATAGGTTAATTAAAATAAAATAAAAAAATAAATTTTTTTCAAAAAAGACGAATTTTCACACAAACGCATGAATTTTCAACCAAATTGTTGAATTTGAATCTAAAAAAGATCAATTTTTTACCAGAAGTCTAATAGTTCAATTTTAATTTAAAAAAATTAATTTTCTACCGAAAACAACGAATTTTTAACAAAATGTTTAAACTCGCAGTTGAGAAAGTTAATTTAAAAAAAAAAAAAAAATTTGCAACAAAATAGGCTAGAAAAGAGAAAAATGTTCACTGAAAACAATAATAAGTCCAAAAATATTACAACACAAAATAAATAAATTTTAACTCAAATAGTTCATTTTCAAACCAGAAAGATTATTTCTTTAATAACAAAAATATAATTTTTAACAAAATGAAGGTAGCCAAACTCTGCCCCCCCCTGCTATTTGAGATGGCATATAAAAATCTTTGAGGGGAGGGAATCAGAGAAAATCTTACAGTATTTTACGTGAGGGTAATAGGGGGGGGGGGGGGATTTCAAAAATATTAAAAAAAAATAAAAAAAAATAAAAATTTTTAACGAAAAAAAATTAGCCAAACTCCGGCCCCCCCCCCCTCAACTACTTAGATGACATCGAAAATCGTTGGGGGGAGGGAATAAGAGGATGTCTTACATCACTCCACCTGATGCTGCCCCCCCCGGGGCGGGGGGGGATTTCGAAAAAAGCCTCACGGAATTGGGGATGACCCCATACAGCATTTTATATTATCTCTGAATCAGAAAAAACTGTTTTAACGTAATCCTCCCTGAAATCACAAAACTTGTTGTAAGTAGTAAAATCCAGCTCAATGAGACAAGGGAGCTCAAGTAGACATTGTGTCACTTTGTGAGCTTATTTTTCCTTTCTTTTGGGAAACAGGATATCGTTCTCTTATATTGTCCCGCTTTCCTGAGCATCTAAGTTTTTCCCTATGAGCAATAAATAGGGGGTCGAAACTGCAAGAGCTATTACTGGAATCGGGTTGTATAAAGGAATTACGGGCTGCTCTTTTCTCCTCTCCGCTCTTCTTCAAGCACGGTTCCTTTTCCGGCTTCCTTTTTGCTCAATTTTCATTTCATCTCCTCGCCCATCTTTTGCACCTTTTTACCCTTGACGCCATACTAGAGCGCACGAGCTGTTTCCCAATTCCTTGGCTCTCCTTCGCTCTTAACCTGAATTATAAATGTCCTCCACAGTACCATATTCGCCCTGGGGACGCGATTCTTGAAACGGGATTTACGAGTACATGACATGCGGTGCGCATTTTGCTGTGCCGTAAGTAAATATTTATACATTTGGTGCCTATTTCATAGCGGTCCCTCACGCAGCTGAGGGACCACCGAACAGCTGCCGCCGAGCCTCTCAGCAGGAGGGGTCCTTTTCACCTGTGCTGTAAATAAATATTCATACATTCGGTGCATTTTTGATAGTGGTCCCTCACGCAGCTGAGGTACCACCAGACTGTTGCCTCTGAGCCTTTTAGCACGGGGGTGCATTGTACCTAATGAAGAACAAAATACGGAACAAGAAAAAATAGAAAAATATTTTACCTGCCTTAATAATAGTTTGGAAATTATAACTATCCTTCACAGTACCATATTCGCCCAAGGAACACTAACCTTGAAATGGCATTTATAAATACATGATACATGATAAAATTTAATGAATGTGTTACGCAGCTAAGAGGCCCCTCACGAAGTTAAGTGGTCCCTCACGGAGCATATCGGTTCCTCACACAGCTTATCGGTCCCTCACGCTGCTTAGTGGTCCCTCGCGCAGATTGGTAGTCCCTCACGCAGCTGGGAGATCCACACGCTGCTCTTGCCGACCCTTGACAGCATAGGGTCTCCTCGTACCTGATGAGTAATAAAATACGAAACATAAAAAATGTTAAAAATATGTTATAAGTATGTTATTAGTACCATATTTGCCCGAGTTACGTAATTCTTGAAATGATATTCACGAGTACATGGCACGCAGTGCTTTTTTTATTCATTGTCGTGTCTACTTGATCGCAGTCCCTCACGCAACCGAAGAATTGCCAGATTGCTGCCGCCAACACTGATCAGACAAATTTTGAAAATTTCAGATACTCACGAGATTTTTAGAAATATTTTTGAAGAAATTCATGCCTTTTTAAGTTTTATTGAAAACACTAATTTTTCCAAATGAAAAGTCATTCCAAACTTTCACAAAAATCTCGAGAAAAGTTTTTCCGATTTTTTTCGAAATCTTGCAAATTTTGCTGCTTGTTTAAAATTTTTGTAATTCATTTAAAATTATTTTTTCAAACATTTACGAAACATTAAAACCTTCTAAATATCTTTTGAAATTATTTTGATTTTTTCAAACAGTTTTGTAAAATTCTGAAAAATAAAAAAACTTTCAACATTGCAGATTCTGTTTTCACAATTATGGAAATCTTTTGTTTATTTCAAAGTTTTTTAAAAAATATTCTCTTAAAATTACTTTTTTGTAACAAAAAATCAGTTTAAATTATTATCCTATGGATTTTAATTTTCAATATTTTCAAAACTTCTTGATATCTTTTAAGCTCACTGGAATTTTTTATAAGACTTTGTAATCTTGCTAACTGAATATATTTTCTTCGAAATCGTCCACATAATTTTTCGAAATTTCAGAAAATAATTAAAAATGTTTTCTAATATTTGTCAATTTTTTTTTCAAATTTATTTCACAAAATAAAAAATCAGTTCACATTTTTCCAGGAATTTTAAGACATTTTTTTACCATCGTGAAACTTTTCAAAATCTTTAAGAAGGTTCAAAATTTTCATTTTTAAATATTCCAAAATGTACGTTTTTTTGTAACGTTTTAAAAATATTTTCAACTAATAAATTAATTTTGAAGCTTCAAAAAATAATCAAAATTTTTTTCAAATCTTTGTCAATTGACTCCTAAAATTGATTTCTTTATATGAAAATTAACTGAAAATTTTTCCAGGAATGTTAAGAAATTTTTTTCATTCTCATGTAACATTATAAAATTCTGAAAAAGCTATTTTTAGAAATCTATAAAAATCTTTACAAATTGTATTCAATAAAATAGTGCAATTCTTAACCAAAATGGAATAATTTTTAAATCAGAAAGATAAATTTTTAACCAAAAAGAGTTTTACAGTAAAGAAAAAAAATCACCAAAATTATGATTCGAGGAGATAAATGGTTTAAAATACAAAATTACATTTTTGAATATTCATTTTTCAAGTTTATTTGCTCACTGGTTTTTCAAGTTATAGAAATATGATTTTCGTAAGATTCTTGAGAAAACCCAAAATGATTTTTGATGATTTCAGACATCTAAAAAAAGTCTGATTCCTTTTATTATAGAGGATTTCGTAAAATTTTAGGAAAAATTTGAGTCGGTTCGAAAGATATTTAGGACTTTCAGAAAGAAATTTTTTTATACTTTCTCAAATTATTCCTAAAATTTTGAAAACAATTTTCAGATTTAAAAAACCGTTATTAAGTTTTCTATATTCTTTCGACACTTGTGGAAATCTTTGGAAATGTTTTGGAATCTTTTTAAATTTTCTTCAAGACTTACTTTTTCAAAAATAGTCATCAAAAATACACAGGAATCTTAAAAAACGTTTTGTAACTTCTTGAAAGCTTCCAAGCTTTTTAAAAAGCTTCAAAACATTTTCCAAAATTTTCTAAAATTCACATTTTGTTCAAAATTTTTACAATTCTTTTCAAATTTCAAATTATTTTCTCAATCATTTCCAAAAGTTTCAAACCTTCTAAATATCTTTTAATGTCATTCGATTTTTTTTTTATTTCTTCAAAAATCTGAAAAATTGAAAAAATTGCCTGGAAATCTTCCAGATTCTGTTAAGTCAATTTTCAAATGCTTTAAAATATTTGAAAATATTTTCAAATCTTTTTTAAAAATCAATTTCTCAAAATCAAAAATGAGTTTAAATTATCCAATGAATTTTAAGCAATATTTTTTCATTGTGAAACGTTTCAAAATGCTTAAGAAGCTTAAAAATTTGTATTTACAGATATCCGAAAATGTACATATTTTCAACTTAAAAAAAAAATCAAGTTTTAAATCAATTCTGAATTTTTTGTAAGACTTTGTAATTTTGCTAAATAAACATTTTCTCTTTAAAATCGTCCACATTCCTTTTCGAAATTGTTCGAAAAATCATTGCGAATGATTTTTGAACTTTTACTCGAATTGCCCTCATTAAGGGCAGTTTTGTCGTCTACAATCGAATCAGTGAGTCCATAAAACGCCTTCGCAATTGCAATTACACACAGCTACCACACGAGTGTTAAAGCACCTCGTAAACATAACGGTTGGCGACAGATCGTAGATTTCAACGATTCGAGTATAACTTCTCTCCCCGATGAGAAGGGTCTACCTCCAACATACACACTCACGTGAACATACACACACAGCCAAATCTGAATTCGCAAATACCTATAAGGTCGAGTTTATCAGCAATAACTCGAGGAGTCTCATATCTCGCCAGTAATTTCTCTGCGAGTGTAAAAGTGTAAGTAGGGATTTCTTTACCGTTCATCCTCACCCGGAAAGAGCAGTAGAAGAGCCAGGATACAGTCCGCCGAAAGGAAAGATATAGAGGGAAAAGAAGCTGTGGATTCGAGAGTCCTTAAAAAGACCAATTTTTTATCACTGGGGTGGTCTCAATTTTTACATTCTTATCAGAGAAGGTTTTTGTAAAATGTGACAAACAGACAAAAAGACAGACAAACAAACAGACAGACAAACAGACATACAAACAGACAGACAAACAAACAGACAGACAAACAGACAAACAAACAGACAGACAAACAGACAGCCAAACAGACAGACAGACAAATAGACAGACAAACAGACAGACAAACAGACAAACAGACAAACAAACAAACAGACAGACAGACAAACAGACAGACAAACATACATACAAACAGACAGACAGACATACAGACAAACAGATAAACAGACAGACAAGCAGAAAAACAGACAGACAGACAGACGTACATACCTACAGACCTACAGAACTTTATCTTTGTGTGGAAAATTTTATATTCAGAAATTTTTGAAGTGGGAATTTTTTGTGTGGTATGTATGTATGTCTGTCTGTCTGTTTTTTTCCTTTTTTTTTAATTTTCATCCATATTGCATGGAAATTTTTTCGAGTCCGCACAAAAATCAAGTTCTGTAGGTCTGTAGGTATTTATATCTGTTTGTCTGTTTTTCTGTCTGTTTTTTTATTTTTTTCGAATTTTCATGTATATTGCCTGGAAATTTTTTCGAATCCACACAAAAATAAATTTCTGTAGGTCTGTAGGTATGTATGTCTGTCTGTTTGTCTGTCTATTTGTCTGTCTGTTTGTCTGTCTGTCTGTCTGTTTGTATGCCTGTCTGTCTGTTTGTCTGTCTGTTTGTCTGTCTGTTTGTCTGTCTGT
>CAKNXH010000124.1:231517-250393 GCA_932178445.1 Andricus quercusramuli
TAACTCTTTTGAAGAAAAGTCGTCCTTTCACTTTAAAAATAATAAAATATTCAACTATTTGGTTGGAAATTTACTTTTTTGTTGGAAATGTAACTATTTTGTTGGATATTAGTCTTTTTGCTTCGAAAATGGTAGAAAGTTGAAATATTTGGTTGAAAATTAACTTTTCTGATGGAAATTAACCTTTTTTTGAAGTGTTCTCTTTGGTTTTAAAATTCTAGAAAATTTGACTATTTGGTTGAAAATGTATTTTCTTTCGTTGAAAAGTGTCTTCTTGGTTCGAAAATGGTGAAAAATTAAACTACTTGGTCGAAAATTAACTTTTTTGTAGAGAATGAATATTTTTGGAATGGAAATTCTACCATCTGGTTAAAAATACATGTATTTTGTTAAAAATTTAAATAATTTGGTTGACAATTTACTTTTTTGTTGGAAATTAATCATTTTGGTTCGAAAATGGTAGAAAGTTGAGATTTTTGGTTGAAAATTAACTTTTTTGATGCAAGTTAATACTCTTGGTATGAAAATTAAACCATTTGATTGAAAGTTTATATCTTTTGTTAAAAATTTAAGTATTTTGCTGGAAAGTCTGTGGAAAATTTAAGTCTTTTGGTAGAAAGTCTAAATTTGGCTGAAAATCAACGTTTGGTCGGAAATTAACCTTTCTTTTGGAAAGTGGCCTTTTTGGTTTTAGAATGCTACAAAATTTAACTATTTGGTTGAAAATATATTTTTCTGTTGAAAATTTAACTCCTTCGTTGAAAATTTTTCTTCTTGGTTTGAAAATGATGAAAAATTAAACTACTTGGTCGAAAATTAACTTTTTTGTCGGAAATTTAACTCGTTCATATACAATTCATCTTTTCATTTTGAAAATACTTAAATATTTCACTATTTGGTTGGAAAGTTACTTTTTTGTTGCAAATTTAATTTTTTTGTTGAAAATTCGTCTTCTTGGTTTAAAAATGGTAGAAACTTCAACTACTTGGCCGAAAATGAATTTTTTTGTTGAAAATTAATATATTCGGTATGAAAATTCAACCATTTGCTCAAAAATTGATGTATTCTGTTAAAAATTTCGATACTTTGGTAAAACTCTGTATTTTGGTCGGAAATTAACTTTTTGGTCGGAAATTCAACTCTTTTATATACAATTCGTCTTTTCACTTCGAAAATACTGAAAAATTAAATTATTTGGTTAAAAATTTACTTTTTTGTTGAAAATTAGTCATTTGGGTTCGAAAAAGGTAGAAAGTTTAACTACATATTTGGTTGGAAATTAACTTTTTGATGAAAATTAATACTTTTGTTGAAATAGACATTTTGTTAAAAATTTAAGTATTTTGATAGAAAGTCTAAATTTGGCCGAAAATCAACTTTTGGTCAGAAATTACCCTTTTTTTTGGAAAGTGGATTATTTTGTTTTGAAATGCTAGAAAATTTAACCATTTCGTTATATATGTATTTTTTTCTTGAAAATTCAACACTTCCGTCGAAAAATTGTCTTTTTGGTTTAAAAATGGTGGAAAATTAAACTACTTGGTTGAAAATTAACTTTTTCGATGGAAATTAATACTTTTGGTCTGAACATTCAACCATTTGATTAAAAATTCATGTATATTGTTGAAAATTTAAGTATTTTGGTAGAAAGTATAAATTTGACCGAAAATCAACTTTTGGTCGGTAATTAACCTTTTTTCGGAATGTGGATTATTTGGTTTCAAAATGCTAGAAAAATAAACCATTTTGGTAAAAATGTATTTTTTTTTTGTTGAGAGTTCAACTCTTTCGTCAAAAAATGGTCCTTTTGGTTTAAAATTGGTGGAAAATTAAACTAATTGGTCAAAAATTAACTTTTTTGTAGAAAATTAATATTTTTGGTGTGAAAATTCAACCATTCGATTAAAAATTCATGCATATTGTTGAAAATTTAAGTATTTTGGTAGAAAGTCTAAATTTGTCCGAAAATCAACTTTTGGTCGGAAATTAACTTTTTCTTTGGAAAGTGGCCTTTTTGGTTTTAAAATGCTAGAAAATTTAACTTTTTGGTCGAAAATATATTTTTTTCTCGAAAATTTAGCTCTTTCATTAAAAATTTGTCTTCTTGGCTTGAAACTGATGCAAAATTAAACTACTTGGTCGAAAATTAACTTTTTTGTAGAAAATTAATATTTTTGGTATGAAAATTCAACCATTTGGTATAAAATTTATGCATATTGTTAACAATTTTAGTAATTTGGGGGATAGTCTAAATTTGGCCAAAAGTAAACATTTTGTCGGAAATTTAACTCTTTTGTAGAAAAGACGTCCTTTCACTTTGAAAATATTTAAAAATTCAACTATTTGGTTGAAAATTTACTTTTCTGTTGGAAATGTGACTGTTTTGTTGGAAATTAGTCTCTTTGGTTCGAAAATGGTAAAAAGTCTAACTATTTGGTTAGAAATTAACTTTATTGATGGGAATTAACACTTTCCGTTTGAAAATTCAACTATTTGATTGAAATTTATGTATTTTGTTAAAAATTTGAGAATTCTGGTGGAAAGTCTAAATTTTGCCGAAAATCAACTTTCGGTCGGAAATTAAAATTTTTTTGGAAAGTGGCCTTTTTGGTTTCAAAATGATAGAAAATTTTACTATTTGGTTGAAAATATATTTTTTGGTTGAAAATTTAACTCTTTCGTTGAAAATTTTTCTTCTTGGTTTGAAAATGATGAAAAATTAAACTACTTGGTCGAAAATTAACTTTTTTGTCGGAAATTTAACTCTTTCATATACAATTCATCTTTTCATTTTGACAATACTTAAATATTTAACTATTCGGTTGAAAAGTTACTTTTTTGTTGCAAATTTAACTCTTTTGTTGAAAATTCGTCTTCTTGGTTTAAAAATGGTAGAAACTTCAACTACTTGGCCGAAAATGAATTTTTTTGTAGAAAATTAATGTATTTGGTATGAAAATTTAACCATTTGGTCAAAAATTCATGTATTTTGTTAAAAATGTCGATACTTTGGTAAAAGTCTGAATTTTGGTCGGAAATTAACTTTTTGGTCGGAAATTCAACTCTTTTATATACATAGCGTCCTTTCATTTTGAAAATATTGAAAAATTCAACTATTTGGTTAAAAATTTACTTTTTTGTTGAAAATTAGTTGAAATAGAAATTTTGTTAAAAATTTAAGTATTTTGGTAGAAAGTCTAAATTTGGCCGAAAATGAAGTTTTGGTCGGAAATTAACCTTTTTTCGGAAAGTGGATTATTTGGTTTTTAATGCTAGAAAATGACTTGGTCGAAAATTAACTTTTTTGTAAAAAATTAATATTTTTGGTATGAAAATTCAACCATTTCATTAAAAATTCATGCATATTGTTGAAAATTTAAGTATTTTGGTAGGAAGTCTAAATTTGGCCGAAAATCAACTTTTGGTCGGAAATTAACCTTTTTTCGGAAAGTGGATTATTTGGTTTTAAAATGCTAAAAAATTAAACCATTTTGGTGAAAATGTATTTTTTTTGTTTGTTAAAAGTTCAACTCTTTCGTCGAAAAATTGTCTTTTTGGTTTAAAATTGGTAGGAAATTAAACTACTTGGTCGAAAATTAACTTTTTTGTAGAAAATTAATTTTTTTGGTATGAAAATTCAACCCTTCGTTTGAAAATTCATGTTTTCTGTTCAAAATTAAAGTATTTTGGTAAAAAGTCAAAATGTTGACGAAAATGAACTTTTTTATGGAACTTCGTCCTTTTGGCTTGAAAATTTATTTTGCCCTTTAAAAAATTCCATTTTTTTTAGAAAAAATTACAAATGCTCTGTTAAAAAAAGTGACTGAAAAATCTTATTTTAACTTATGCCTATTTCTTTTTAATTAACTTTTTGTGAATCATCATCATAGTTATTTTGATTTTAAAACTATAAAATTAGGAAAGTGAAAAAAGTAACTTTTCAGGTAACCCTAAGTTACTTTATCTAGTAACTGTGACTAGTTACAGTTACTAGATAATGTTAGTAAATTCAAAGTTGAAGTAAAGTTAGCAAATAGTTACGCTACAAGTAACGTAACTGTTACCAGTTACTCAAAAAAGTCACTTACCCAACACTGGTTTCCACACCTTTTTAAGCATTTCCGGGTTGTTTCTGATTGATTTAAAATTATTCTGTGCGTCCTGTATTAGACCCTGTTTCACCAGAAATTTCTGAATAAGCTGCGATGAATGGACAGGCGCGTTATCGTGGTCTGATACTTTTCAGACAGACCTCGTATTTTGGATGACGCTATCACCTTTTAAACTGATAACTAATTTTCAATAGGTCGCACGGTTAGTGGTCTGATATATTTCCGGGATGTTTCTGATTGATTCCAAATTATTCCGTGCGTCCTGTGTGAGATCCTGTTTCACCAGAAATTTCTGAATAACCTGCGAAGAATGGACAGGTGCATTATCGCGGTCACCTTTCAAAGTCAAGGCTAATTTTCAATAGAACACACGGTTAGTCCGATATCCTTCAGCATTGTAACTACAAATCCATTTTTCAGAAAAAAAAAATTATTAAAGTATTTTCATATAAGTTCTGGCTGGCGAAACGGACGTAGGATACAGTCTGCCAAACGGAAAGATATAGAGTGAAGAGGAGGCTGTGGAGGGTGGGTTGGCAGGATGAGATCAGCCGCTTTTCCCTCTTAGAGAGGGGCAGAATAGGGGAAATTTATCCGACAGATAAAAATGTCTTTTAGAGTTTATATAGGACCCAGGCAGAAGAGATTTCAATAAAACCCTCGATTGTAAAGTGCTGTAGATAGAAAGCCTGTCCGGGCTGTTACACGGGTCAGCGGATCTCAAAGTCGACCTGGCTGGTAATACTCTTTCGCGCGTGTAAACGTCGCAAATGGTGTATACATAGCATACACCTCCCTCTTATTCGATATTATGTAAGATTGTAAGCGGATCGTCCTCACATTGGAGAAATTGTCCTGAGGTCGTTACGCAAACAAAAGATTCCGCAGAAGGAAAGTTCATGTCTTCTTTTTCTAAGAAAGTAATGCCATTCTTATGTGTACGGCTCTTGAGGTATTTTCCTTCATTCAGAAACAAGATCATGAAAAGTACGAAACTGGATTCCTGCGATTCCTATTTGGCATTTTATACAATGTTGTACTTTGTATACAAATTTGGATCATTGAAAAGAATTTAATTCGAACTTTTTGACCAAGAAGATACATTTTTCAGCCAAGCAAAAAAGACACAAGAATTTTCAAACAAAAAGTTGAATTTTTAACTGAAAAATAATCATTTTCAACAACGACAAACGAATTTTTAAGCAAGTACCACAGTGGAAAAATTTTGACCAAAAAGTACAGAAAACTAAAACTATTTTCACAGTAATATATAAATAGATACGATAAATTACAACTGAAATTACAGGAAAGTAGTACTTTGTTCTATTATTGAGACATATTTTGTAGGGGATGGTGGGGAGTTGTGGGCCGTGGGGAGTCGTGGGCCACCTCAATCTTCGTCATGTTGTGGGTGGTAGGACTGCTTTAAACACTGCCAAAAAGCTTTCTTTGCGTAAGCTCACTTTGTGAACTCGACTCATAGTCTCAACACGCGTAGTTAGTATTTCGACATTGTTGATTAAAGAAATCAAAATAAAAGTTTGCGTACAACTCAAGTGGTTGATATTCGAAGTCCCGTTGTGCAGCATATTTCAAAGCTAAGTTAGTGCAAAATATTCCTTGACCAATTGTGTTTAAATTCAATCAAACAATTTCGGTAAAACATTCATTGTTTGTATGGCAATTCGGTCATTTCGTAAATGTCGGCTGTGGGGAGTTGGGGTCCACCATTAGTGGGGAGTCGTGGGCCAAGCGTTCTTAATGCGTATTTCAATTTTTTAAGTGAAACTTCTTTTCTGTTTTTCTGAAAAGTGAGGTTAGAGTGAATCTAGAATGTCAATTGTGTTGAAATGATGAATGTCAATCGGAACAACACAGTTCACTGCAACATATGCGATCGTGCGGTGCACTTGAAATGTGCCAACATGAGGACCGGATATTACACTTCCATACATTGTAAATCAGAATAATTTTCTTAAAATCTTTTTAAAATCATTAATTCTTATTAACTGCAACTTTAATGAACATAAACTACTGGAATATGCCATTTTCTTTTATTTTTTGTCATGGCCCACAACTCCCCACCAAAATCACAAATATCGATTTTGATAACATTTACGTCATCACTACAAAAACCAATTCATACATTGACAATTTATCGATGTTCAGAGAAATGTCTTGAAAACAAAGCGTGGCCCACAACGCCCCACTCTCCTCTACTTTCTTTAATTTTCATGTAAATTGTTCTTTGGTTTGAGAAAATAATTTAACAGATCTCCAGGAATCTAATAATAATACTATTATCTTAAAACACAAACTTTTCCTACCATTTTTCTCAAATCCTGCAAAAGTAAAAAAACTAGGTTAAAATCATCCAGATTCTTTTCTGACAATTTCCAAAATCTTATTAGATAATCTTTTGAAATTTATTTTTGAAACAAAACAAAAATTATTGTTAGTTTTTCTAGGAATTTTGATACACACTTTGTATTCCTATAAAACCTCTTAAATTGCTTAAAAAGAATATGAATGTTGTGTTCGGAATCTTTAAAAATCTACATTGTGTAATAAATGGTTTGAAATTTTTTCACGTTTTCAATTATTTTGGAATCTTTTCAAAACTTCTGAATATATTTTAAACTTGCTTGATTATTTTAAAAATTAATAACTGTTCAATTGTCATTTATTGATCAAAAAAGTTTGTTTTAAATCTTTTTAAATATTCTCTTGAAATTAATTTTTGAAAATAAAAAATCATTTTTAATTTTTCCAGCAAACATAAAAATTTATTTTATTTTCTTGGAGCCTTTAAAAATCTTTGTCACGTTCTTAAATTTTATTTGGAAACCTTCAGAAATTCAAATTTGTTTTTCCATTTTTCAAAATATTTTCCAACTTTAAATGAAGTTGTATTTTCTGAAAGCTCGTAAATATCTCTTAAAGTAACTCAAATTTTTTCTAAATTGATAATTGTGCAATTGTTATTTTTGCATTAAAATTAATTAATTTCACTTACATTTATAATAAATTTGTTAATTAGAATAATCAAAATTGTAACGTTCAAAGTTTGAGTTTAACACTCTGAAAACTTAACGATTCGAGGAATTAAATAAGAGCATTTAATTATGAATCTATTAATTAGAAATTATTTAAAAATTAGGAACAGTTTATAAAATTTCAATCGAACATTCACGATTCTTCCACTACTGAGGCTTTCAAAATGAAATTTCTATCTTAGATTAAATTTTTACAACAATGTAAGAAAAATATATTATTGAAAAGTTATGAAAATTTTTTGATTGTAGAAACTTATACTTTATTGCGAATTTTTTATTTTTCTACAAGAAAATATAAGAAAAAAACGCTATTTGTATTTAATTCGTATTTAACTGCACAAATGAATTTTCATTAAAAATTGTTTATTATTTACCAAAAAAATGAATATTCAACCAAGCGATTCAACCTCAACAAAGTAGTTGAATTTTAAACAAGAAAGAAAATTAATTTTCCGCAGAAAAGATACATTTTTTATCAAAAAAATTGAACTTCCAACAAAATAGATAAAATTTTAACCAGTGGAATTTGAAACTAAAAAAAAAACAATTTTTCAAAAAGAAATGAAATAGTTGGATTAAAAAAAAAGAATTTATTTTCAATAAAAAGGTACTTTTGAACAAAATAGTTAAATTTTTGATTAAAGAGATGAATTTTTAATTAAAATAATGAACCTTCATCCATAGTACAGGGCTGGGAACGGGTTACTTTTAAGTAACTTAGTTACTTTTTTCATCTGCGGTTATTAAAAAGTTACTTATTTGATGAAAAGGTTACTTTTGGTCAAATTTTTTGCCCAAAATAACGAAATAAATTAATTCATTTCATCCATGCATTTTTATGCATCCTGATAAAAAAAGTAATTTAGCTAAAGTTGCTAGTTTTTAATTAAAAATTTCAATCTTTTTTGTTAAAATATCGAACAATGTATTATAATTTTTTATGAGAATTCATCTTCTTTGTTTGAAATTCGGTTAAGATTTGAACACTTTTTGTTAAAACTTTTTTTGTTGTTGAAAAATCAGCATTTATTTGAAAATTTGTCTTTTTTAGTAGAAAATTAATCTTTTTGATTTGAACTCACCTTTTGTTTAAAAACATAATTTCATTTGAAAATTTATTTTTCTGGTTAGAAATGTACATATTTTGTTAATAAATAATTTTGCTATATTTCATAGTATCAGTCAGATTGGTCACTTCTATTGACTGAAAATCAGTCATTACAAGTGACTATTTGATTCAGTCAGTAATACTGACTGATTAAAATGTTGAAACGACTGTCTTGTAAGTCTGGTTGAGAATTAATTTTTTTGTTTGAAAATTCATTTTTTGTTGTTGTGAAAATTAATTTTTCCATCTGACTGTTTCAACATAAAATAGAACTATTCCATTTTTGGTTCAATTTTTCCCAGCGCAGCGAAAGGAGATCTTTTTTCAGAAAAAAAAATTAATTAACACATTTTTTTAATCATAACTCCATCTAGTCTTAATAGACGTTGAAAAAATTCTGTTTTTCTCTGATGATAATACAGATTCCTTAAAAAATTTGATTTTAACCACCTGCAAAAATAATGCGTGTATTTTCTGAAAAAAAGTTTCTTGTCTCGAGCTCTCTAGTAGCTTAACGGGAAATCACTCGACCGGAAATCGGAAGTTCTGTGGTTCGATTCCCAGCGGAGCGAAAAGAGAAAATCTTTTTTCAAGAAAAATAAAAATTCATTTGTTAGGTAAAAAATCAGTTTTTCAAATTGAAAACTTCTCTAGTCCATTCTTCAATTTTTGGTAGAAAATTATTCTTTGTGAATGAAGATTCATAATTTTAGTTGAAAATTTATATCATTTGAACATTCAACTATTTGCGTCAATAATTTTTTTTTTTTGTAGAAAATCAATCCTCTTGTTCAAAAATTTATATTTTTCATTGAAAATTCAACTATTTGGTTGAAAATTAATTTATTATTATTATTATTTTGTATGATTCGTCATTCTAGTTAAAAGTTTATTCCTTTTGTTGGAGATTACTGGTTTTTATTTTATTTTTCTGTGAATTCAAATAAATTTCCGGGCAATATGCAAAAAAGTCAGAAACAAAAAATTGGCAATGCCAATCAGTATTCAAAAAATTTGAAATCCAGCAATCGATTTTATTGACGGGCACGTACTCGACTATCCTAGTTGCCAGACATGCGAGGCAGAAATTTGCCTTCACGTCAGGTCTTAAGATATAACGTGAACGTGAATTTTCTATGGTCATGAATTCAACATTCGGAAGCAAAAGGATGAAAATATGAATTTATCATTGACTCAGAAAATTTTTCTGAAATTGTGAGAACAATCGCTTCTTTCATGAACTCGCCTTATGAATAAGACTCGCGGAAGAATAAATATACTGGTTCAATTTACCGTAAAATGGGGCTAACCGGCACACATTGGGGAAACCTGGCCACTCATAAATTTGAATTTTAAAATTTGATTTCTTTTTTTCCAGGATAAAAATCCAAAGATTTTCGATTGTTTTCTGTTTATTAAATGTCAAACTTTATTTTAGAGAAAGTTTCCTTCGATTTCGTAGGAAAATTTGTATAAAAATAATTTTTATACCGATGTGTATTTTCAGTATTTTGTTTAAGTCGAGTAATAATAATAAATACCTTTTTCAATTGAGAATGAATTTTGTTAATCGAGAATGTAGGTATTTTGTTGGAAATTAGTTTTTGGATTGAAAATTAATAAATAATTAATTAAATGATTAATTTTCGGATAAAATTTTAATTTTGGAAATTAATTCTCTTGATTAAAAACTTAACTATAATATTTTTCGTTTAAAATTCATCTGTTTTGTTGAAACTTAAGCTATTATTAACTTAAGCTATTCATGTATTTTGTTCAAAAAAAATTTTTTGAATTATTTTTTTTTGTAGAAAATGCAACTTGAAGATTGAAAATTAATCTGTGTTGATTTAGGATTCAACTATTTTGTTAAAAATCCGTCCTTTTAGTTGAATTTAAGTGTTTTTTTTTCAAATTAAAATATTTTTTCGTTTAAATAACACCTATCACATGTTTTGTCGAAAATCCGTCTTTCTGGTTGAATTTAAATATCTTTTATTTCAAATTAAAATATTTGTGGTTGAAATCCCTCTTGGTTAAAAAATGAACGACTTTCAATCAAAGATGAAATACTTTCGAATTTTTTATTTTATTTTTTTATTTTTTTTTATTGAAGATTCACAATTTTAGTAGAAAATTGATATTTTTGAGTTCAAAATACTGTTCAGTAGAAAATCCGTATGTTTGGTTCTAAAATTCGCCAGTTTGCTGGAAAATTGAACTATATGGTTACAAATTAACTTTTTTTTTTAAGATTCCTATTCTTGGTTGAAGATTCAACTATTTGGTTAAAGATTAAACCGTTTCTATGAAAATGTAGGTTTTTGCTAGAAAATTAACTTCTGTGTCAAAAAATCGCATTCTGGTGAAAAATTCGTCTTATTTGTTAAGAATATAACAATTTTCTTGAAAATTAATTTTTTTTGGTTCAAAGTTTACTTTTTTATTGAAGATTCCAATTTTTGGTGGAATATTAAACTCTTTGTTTGAAAATTAAACCATTTTTCTGAAAATTTCTTTATTTATCAGAAAATTAATTTTTTTCTCGAAAAATCGTATTTTGGTGAACAATTCATCTTATTTATTAAAAATATAACAATTATCTTGAAAATAAATCTTTTTTGGTTGAAAGTTAACTTTTTAATTAAAGATTCCTATTTTTGATTGAAGATTTAACTCTATGGTTAGAAATTAAACTGTTTTTATGAAAATGCGAGTGTATGTTAGAAAATTAAATTTTTTGTCAAAAAATCGTATTTTGGAGAAAAATCATCTTGTTTGTTAAAAATATAACAATTTGCTTAGAAATTCATCTTTTTTGTTAGGAATGAACTTTTTTGTTGAAGATTCGTATTTTTGGTTGAGGATTCAACTTCTCTGTTAAAAAAAAAAAAATTTTTCTGAAAATTTATTTATTTGTTAGAAAATTAACTTTTTTGTCAAAAAATCGTATTTTGGTGAAAAATGCATCTTATCTGTTGAAAATATAACAAGTTTTTTGAAAATTAATCTTTTTTGGTTAAAACTTAACTCTTTTGTTGAAGATTCCTATTTTTGATTGAAGATTTAACTCTTTGTTTAAAAATTACACTGTTTTCATAAAAGTTTTAATTTTTGTTGGAAAATTAACTTTTTTGTCAAAAAATCTCATTTTGGTGAAAAAGTCATTGTGTTTGTTGAAAATATAACAATTTGGTTGAAAATTCATCTTTTTTCTTTAGAAATTAATTTTTTTTTTTTTGAAGATTCCTATTTTTGTTCGAAGATTCAACTCTTTGGTTAAAAATTGAACTGTTTTTTTGAAAATTCAACTATTTGTTAGCTTGAAAATTTAACGGGTTTCAATTCAATTTCAATCTTCTTAATTTGAAATTTGACCATTTGGTTAAAATTAAATTATTTTTATGAAAACTTATCCATTGGGTAAAAAATTAACTTTTTCGTTTTTTGTTTCTTTTGTCTCTTTTGAAAATTCAACAGTTTCACATAAAATTAAACTATTATGTTGAAAAATAACTTTCTTGTTTGAAAACAAATTTTTTTTCAAACCAGAATATTTTCTTTGAAAATTTAACTATCAGGTAGAAAATTAACTTTTTTTCAAATAATATTTTAGGATTTAAAATGTAATTGTTTTATAATTTGTCTTTCCGGCTTTTTTTGTAGAAAATTAATGTTCTTGGTGCAAAAATCATCTGATCGGTGGAAAATATAACTATTTTGTTGAAAATTCATTTTGGTGAAGAATCACCTCTTTGGTTAAAAATTAAATTTTTTTTTCGGAAGTTACATTTTTTTGTCGAGACATTAATTTTCCCATTTTAAAATTTGAATATTCCATTATTTGTTGGAAATTTATAATTTGTAAGTATAAAATTGAACTATTTGTTAGAAAATTGGTGCATTTTGTTAAAAATACGTCTTTTTTGGTGGAAAATTAATCGCCCCGGTTGAAATTTTTTCTTTTTGGACGAAGATTCAAATACTTCATTCAAATTCTTCATTTTTTTGTTAAAATTATTTTTTTTTATTGAAAATTTGACAATCCCACCTTTTGGTAAAAAATTAGTATCTTTGTTCAAAATAAATTTTTTTGTCAAAAATCAACTTTTCGAGTAAAAATAAAACTATTCTCTAAAAAGGTAGTCCTTTTGGCTTAAGAACTATTTTATTAAAAAATTGGCGTTTCTTGAATGAAAACCCGTTTTTTATGGTAGAAAATCAATCTTTTTTGATGAAAAAATCATCTTTCTTGCTTAAAAATGAACTTTTTTTTGAAGCTTCTTATTTTTCATTGAAAATTCAACTGTTTTGATATGAAACTGAACCATTGGCCTGAAAATTAACTTATTTTGTTGAAAATTCAGATTTTTTGTTGAAAATTCAACTATTCGGTTGAAAATTCAACTATCCGAATGAAAGTAAATCTGATTTGATGAAAATTTATTTCAGTAGAGAATCAACTAATTGGTTGAAAATGTAACTTTTTTGAAAATTAGTGTTCTTTGCTTAAACATTAATTTTTTCATCTGAAAATCTTCCTATTCAATTTCTTGTTAGAATTTTATAATTTATGAGTTGAAAATTCATGTTGTGGTTCAAAATTTAACTATTTAGTTGAAACTTCATCTATTTCAATTGCATTCAATTAGTGGAAAATCTGTTGTTTTTTTCTTATTGTGATAATTCAATTTTCCAAACTTAAAACTTTAATATTTTTTTACTTTTTGGGTCAAGATATGTATTTTTTATTCAAAAGTTCATATTTCCTACTTGAAAATTCATCTAATTAGTAGGGGATTCGACTATATTATTGGAAATTCGTTTTTTTTTCTTGTTTATTTCAACTAGTGGAAAATTCGCCTTTTGGTAGAAAATTATTTTTGATAGTATAAAAGTCATCTATCATGGTTAAAAATGAACTTTTTCCTTAAAACTTCAACTTTTCGTATTAAAATTGAACTGTTTTCTAAAAGAAGTTCGTCTTTTTAGCTATAGATATAGAAGAAGAAAAACTATATATTATACATTGACAGCATCAATACCTGCTTTTAATTCCTTCCAGAAATGTATTGAGAGAAAAGTAAAAAAGTCCCATTTAGCCCCGCCTTACGATACCTAAAATGGCATTAAAATCTTCTGAAAAAGACAACTTTCTTGACTTCGAGAAAAAATAAAAAAGAGGAAAATAAAAGGGAGATAAGGTGGCACTTTAGGGTTTGAAAAATATAAAGATCGGAAACCTGGCTGAAGAGAAGTAGGAGCAAAGAAAGGGGGAAGAAAAAAGTAAGAAGCACAAACTCTAAAGAACGAAGTTTGTAAACGAAACGTGGAACTGACAAGTTTCCTTTGACTGTGCAATCTCAGGCAATCCTTTTCACCCTTACCATCCTTAATGTACGTGCTGCTATACCTTTAGTCGGTAAATACGGCTTAATTGAATCAGATAAAGCAAGTGTGAGCTCTCAGTAAAGTGGGAACTTTCTACTCAAGCGTCAGGTTGTCGACTTGCTTGCCTCAACGTTTCTGCGATTCGGGAAACTCATTTTTCAATCAAGTCAATTAAACACCATTGTACTTCTAATTGCATCAACGGTGGTCACTTCAAATGTAAATGTCAATACCTAGGCATTATTATTTTCTTCTGAAGCTGGTATTTACCTCGTAACAAGCCGAATTTACCCGGTACCCTAAGCAACCTTTTCCGGTACCCTAAGCAACCCTTTCCGGTATCCTAAGCTACCCTTTCATGGTACCCTAAGCCACCTTACACGGTACCCTAAGCAACCTTTTCCGGTACCCTAAGCAACCCTTTCCGGTACCCTAAGCAACCTTTCACGGTACCCTAAGCAACCCTTTCCGGTACCCTAAGCAACCTTTCACGGTACCCTAAGCAACCTTTTCCGTTGCCCTAAGCAACCTTTCGCGGTACCCCAAGCAATCTTTCCCGGTAGCCGAGCCAATTTTTTCTGGCACCCTAGCCAATTCTACCTTGTACCCTACTCAAATTCAGCTCAAAATTCTAACGAACTCATCCCGAAGCTCAGCCAACTTTACTATATACCCTTAACGCCCTATTGTAGTCGATTTTACCTTGTACTGTAGCCAACTTTATAATGTACCCTAGCTAATTTTTTCGAGTACCCTCGCACACTTTACGTGGTACCCCGACTATCCTATCTCATACCCTAGCCGAATTTACCTGCTACCCTAAATGACTTTGCCCCTCTACCGCAGTCAATTTTCTCATCAGCCTAGCCAACTTTACCCCGTACGTTAGACGATTTTACCCCCCACCCTAGCCGATTGTAACAGATATCCTAGCCAACTTTACCCTGTTCCCTGGCCGACCGCATAACCTAGCCTAGTCAACTTTACCCTCTATCCAATCCGAATTTATCATGTACGCTAGATAACTTTACCCCTTACCCCACCCGACTTTACCCCATACTCTAGAAAACTTTACCCCAAACCTCAGCCGACTTTCCCCCATACTCTAGATGACCTTATATCGTACCCTGGCTGATTTTACCCGGTATCTTGGACGTATTTACCCCGTATTTGAGTCAACTTTACCCCGTGCCCTAGTCAACATTAAACTTTAACTTAATCGACTTTTTCCAGAAAAAAGTGAACTTATAATCAATAAATAAAATTTTCTATAAGGTTTGCAAAGTTCTCCACTCAAAAAGGGTATGAATACCAAAGTTTGGTACTCAAAAAGGGTATTTCGAACTTTTTAGAAGACTTTTGAATTTTCCCCAAAAAAGTTTATTTTTAATCAAGAATGATGAATTTTCAATCCAAAAGGAGGAATTTCTTTCCAGAAAGACAAATTTTCAAAAATACAATAGATTCTTCGTCAAAAAAGTATGACTTTTCAACAAAATATTTGAATTTTCAATAAAATATTTCAATTTTAAATTAAACAGAATATTTAACCAAAAATAAAGAAGGGGGGAAAGAGAATTAAAAATTATTTTTCTACTTTTTGAAAATCTCGCTAATTCAAAAATTCGTCTTGAAATCTTCCAGATTTTTTTCGATATATTTAGAAATCTCTTGACATGTTTCAAACAAGTTTTTAATTAATTTATCAAATTAAAGAATAATTAAAGATTTTCCCAGAAATCTTATGAATTTTTTTTCTTGAAACCTTTTGAAATTTATGAAAAGTTTTTTCTTCGAAATATTAAAAATCTATATTTTGTTTCGAATTTTTTTATAATCTTTCCAAATTTTAAATTATTTCAAATATTTCATTGAATTCTAAACCATTCAAAAATAGTTTTTGAAATCATTCGAATTTTTCCTATAATTCAAAAAGAAAAATTGTATAATTAAAAAAATTGCTTTGAAATTTTGTACATCCTCATTTGAAGTTTCATAAAGGCATCTGAAATGTTCTAAAGTATTTTTTAAATTATTTTCAGTTTTCTCGCCGAAATCAAAAATCAATGAAATATTTTCCATGAATCTTATGAATTTCTTTCTTATGTTGAAGTCATCGAAAATCTACATTTTGTTCAAAATTTCTTGAAATATTCTTGAGATCAAAATTTTTTTATATCTTCCCAAAACTTCTAAAACTTCTAAATATATTTTGAAATAATTTGGCCTTCCTTAATGTTTTTTTAATCTTTTAAGCCTAAGAAATCGTCTCCAAATCTTGCCGATTCATTTTCGAAATATTTTGAAATCTTGAAAGCCTAATATTAATTTTTAAAAATAAAACCTAAATTATCAAAAATTTTCCCAGAAATCTTTTTTCCGGCACCGATAATTTTTTTTTGTTACCAGGACCAGGAATTTTGTTAGCGGCACGGACATAAATTTAATTAGGTAAATTAAGATATTTTAGGTTAAAAAATAATTTGAAATAAAAATTTGATCTTCTATTAACAATGTTTGGAAGGATTCAGAAATAAATAAAATCATGAAATAAATTTACTTTTTGTGAAATTTTGATTTAAAAAATGGACGCTGCTGAAAACGGCGCATCTTCCCATTCATCGCAGCGTATTCAGCAATTTCTGGTGAAACGCGGTCTTATACTACTTCGACAGCCCTTATTCAGTCCCGACCTGGCTTTCTGTGATTTCTGGCTCTTACTCAAATTGAAGTATCCTCTAGAAGGAAAACGATTTCAAGACGTAGAGGAAATAAAACAGAATGCGTAAACAGAAATAGAAAAAGTTGTTTGGTTCAACTACCTCCGCAAAGCAATTTCGATTTCGAGACCTGGAGATGAATACATTTATTATCACAATTACTTCTGAACCAGGTCAAAAAGTTTTTCTTTCACTTGACTAAATTCCCAATATCCTCGTCGTTCTCTTTAAAAGCGTCTGAAAGTAAAAAAAAATGTGTGTGGTAGTGGGGCCACACGGCAGAAGCGAAACTTAACGTGCGATTGGGCGTCATATAGACTACACTAATGCATTGAAGACGCGCATGAGTGCAAAGGAGCTTGCATAGTGGAGGAGTAGTGGGGAGATCTAATAGCAAGAGAGAGAGAGAGAGAGGGAGGGAGAGAGCGAGAGCGAGAGAGAGACAGAATGAGAGAGAGAAAGGATAGTTGGGGAGGTAGTGGGGATTGTGAAAGAGGTAGTGGGGATAGTGAGAGAGGTAGTGGGGATAGTGAGAGAGGTAGTGGGGATATCAAAGAGAAGTCTTCAGAGCAACTGCGAATCGACGCACAAAAGGGAAACTCGAATCTGTTTAAAGTGGTAAAACTCTGCAATGTAAATTTTTAAAATTATAGAATTTTTAAGTTAGAAATTTTAAAATAAAAATATGTGCAAGTTGCAAGTTTTGCAAATAAAAATTATGTAATTTCGATGATATACATTTAAAATTTGACTAATTTAGAGAATTCGGAATTGAATAATCATGAATTTAAATTTATAAAATTATCAAAAATAGATTTAAAAATTCAAATTCAAGAATGTTTATTAAGACATCTTTAAAATTTAAGAATTCAAAAAGGCAAATCGTTAAAGTTGAAGAGCTTAAATTGTAAATTTTTAATATTTTCGAAATTTAAATTTCTTTTCTTTAAAATTAAAGTGTTTTCGATTTTGAAAATTTACAATTAAAAATGATGCGGTTTAAGGTTTTACAACAAAAAATTTAACAATTTTGGGGATTTGCAAAAATTTAGTCAATTTTGAAAATTTTGAATTAGAAACTTGACTTTCAATTTTTTAAATCATCCAAAGTAAACAATTTGTATTTATACATCTTGAATTTAAAATTTTTGAATTTTTAAAATTTTAAATTCAAAAAGCTGTAATTCTAATTTAATACAACTTTGAAAACTAATAAATTATATAAAAATTTTTACAAAAAATTTTCACATTCCGTTAATTAAACAAAATTGTTACAAATAATTAACATATGGAAACTCCTGGATTAGTTTAGTCAAAATTACTGATTTAATTGTTAGAAAATAAATCATCTTAGTTCCAAATTTAACTTTTGGTTGGATTGAACTATTTTTTATTTTAAATTTATAAGTTTTGTAGTTGAAGTACTAACAATTAAATTTTTCATTAAGAACTCATATTTTTTTATTGGAAATTTATCTTTTTAATTGAAAATCCGACTTCTTATTAAAAATTTCTTGTATTTTGTAGAAAATTTGTCGCTTTGATTCAAAAATTCAACATTTTGGATATTTATTTTTACGAGCTAAGAAATTTTTCTTGGGTAAAAATTCGAATTGTTGGCCGGGATGAAAATAATTCTGTTTCAGTTGGCAATTTAACTTCTCGGTTAAAAGCTTTTTTTTTTTGCATAAATTGAACTCTTTTCGATTTAAAATAAAAAATAATATTAATTTGAAAGATCAACTTTAATATTTTTCATCAGGAATTCATCTCATTTGGTGAAAAATTTATTTATTGAAAAGTTGAACTTGTTTGTTAAAAATTCACTTTTTTGGTTAAGGATTCGTAATTTTAGTTGAAAATTCATCTCTTTGGTTGAAAATGTGAATATTCTATTGAAAATTAATGTATTTTATTAAAAATTAGTTTCTTTTGGCAAAAAATTGATCTTCTTGATTGAAAATTGATCTTTTTTTGTAAAGCGCTATTTTGTTTGAATTATTTTTTTTAATTTGTAGTTTTTTAATAAATCGAACTGCTTTTGGTTCAAAAGAAATATTTTCTAGTTGCAATATTAATTATTACATTTCTTGTTCAGAATTTATATTTTCTATAGAAAATTGAACTACTTGGTTGAAAGCAGAACCATTTTGTTAAAAATTAATTTTTTGATTAATTTTTTTTTCAATTAATCATTTTCAATTTCTCAAAGAATCTTAAATAGAACTGTAAATTCCCAAAATTAAAAAAAAACATTATTTCTTAAATATTTGAAACCAGTTTTAATTTCTTAAGCATTTTGATACTACATATATATTCAATCTTTTAAATATATTTTCTAAAATTAAAAATAAATTTATTGCAATAATTTAATAACTTTGAATGGCTACTGTCATCCTCCAGCTTTCAGGTTGACCCTCTGAAAGTAAAAAGTTTACTATTTCATTTCAGCATCCCTTTTAGGGAAACTAAAGGAACTCCGGCTCTAT
>CAKNXH010000124.1:267267-285350 GCA_932178445.1 Andricus quercusramuli
TGAAAAACATAAATTTTCAACAAAAAATTACACGTCAAAGTTGAATTATTAACTAAACAAATTAATTTTTTATCGGAAAAATTCAATTTCTATGAAAAAAAATCTCTACAAGAAATTGAATTAATTTCTTAGTTTGAAAAATCAATTTTTAATAAAAAAAACTAATTTTCAACCAAAGAAATCATACTTTAACCAATAATATTAATTTTCTACCGAGAATGAATATTTTTTAACAAAACACATGAATTTTAACCAAATACTTGAATTTTTGATGGAATTTTCAATAAAATAGATGAACTTTTAACTAAAATAGAGGAATTTGCTACAAAAAATAGAATAGTTTGATTTTCAGTTAGAGAAATAAGTTTTTGAGCAAATAAAATAAATTTTTAACAAAATAGTTGAATTTGTAAACAAACACATAATTTTTCTACCAATGAGATTACATTTCTATTAAAAAATTTTTTGTTGTAAATTTGTCTTTTTGTTTTGTAAAATTAATCTTTAATAAAAAAAACTAATTTTCAACCAAATAAATTAAATTTCAAGCAAAAAGATTTATTTTTCAGCACAAAAAGACAAATTTACAACAAAATGGATACATCTTAAACTAAAAAATAAAAATGTTCAACAAAGGATTGAATACTTGAATTTTCAGTTAGAGAAATAAGTTTTCAAGCGAAATTTTTTTTTTTTTTTAACGTAATAGTTCAATTTTTAACCAAAACAATGAATTTTATACCAAAAAAGATTAAATATATACAAAAGAAAAAAATGGACAGAAAATTGAGTTAAATCTTTGGTTAAATAAATTAATTTTGGATGAAAAAAAAACTAATTTCCAACAAAAAGTTAAACGACGAAGTTAAATTTTCTAAAGTAAACGAATTGATTTTTTGTCGTAAAAATTTAATTTTTATGAAAAAAAATCTCTACAAGAAATTGAGTTGAATTCTTAGTTTGAAAAATTAATTTTCAATAAGAAAAACTAATTTTCAACCGAATAAATTATATTTCAACAAAAAATATTAATTTTCTACTAAAAAAGAATATTTTTTCAACAAAACACATGAAGTTCAACCAAATATTTGAATTTCGCATGGAATTTTCAACAAAGTAGATCAATTTTCAACTAAAATATATCAATTTTTAACAAAAAATAGAAAACTTCAATTTTCCGTTAGAGAAATAAGTTTTTAAGCAAATAAATTAATTTTCTAACGAAATAGTTGAATTTTCAACCAAACACATAATTTTTCTACCAATAAGATTAAATTTGCAGAAAAAAATCTCGATTTAGATTCATTTAAATTTTAGTTTGAAAAATAAATTTTTATTAAAAAACTAATTTTTAACCAAATAAATAAAATTTCGACCAAAAAGATTTATTTTTTATCACAAAAATACAAACTTACAAGAAAATGGATGATTTTTGAATTAAAAAATATAAATGTTCAAAAAAGAATAGAATAATTAAATTTTCAGTTGGAGGAATAAGTTTTCATGCAAAAAAAAAATTCAACGAAATAGTTGAATTTTTAACCAAAGAAATAAATTCTATACGAAAAAAGATTGAATTTCTAGAAAGGAAAAACATCGACAGAAAATTGAGTCAAATTTTTAGTTGAAGAAATTAATTTTGAAAGAAAAAAAAAACTAAATTTCAACAAAAAGATCAATTTTTCAACAAAAAAGAATAATTTTCTAAACAAAAAAAAATAGTTTCCAATAAAATACATGAATTTCCAACTAGGAAATATAAATTTTTGACAAACAATAGAAAAGTTTGATTTTTAGATAGAGAAATAAGTTTTTAAGCAAATAACTTAAATTTTCATAGAAATAGTTGAATTTACCAAAAAAAATTAATTTTCTACCAAAGAGATTAAAGGTCCATACAAAAATTCAAAACAAAAATTTATTTAACTTTTCAGTAACAAACATTTATTTTCAATAAGAAAAAATAACTAGTTTTAAGGCAAAATAAATAATTGTAAGCAACTGGAAAAAATTGTTATTCATATTGAATTCACTGGAATTTTCTCGCTTCAATAAAAAAACTTCCTTAAATCATATGCAACGTTCTCAAATTATTTTACATTTTCTGTAAAATCCATAACAAAATTTTGGGAGAATAAACCAATTTTTTTCAGAAGGAAGGGTATAATAAAAATAAAATTTCCGAAATTCTTTCTATACAAGCATTCATCATCCCTGACTTAAAAACAACGCCTAAAATCATGCATGTTATAAAAAAATGTCGTATGCACCAAGGGTGAGAGTATTTTTCATAGACGTTATAAAAGAAAAAATCGCAAAAAAAAATAAACACTGACATTTTTCTAACACCAATTCTGTTTGTCGCAACAATTTGGAAGTTTAGACATGTTTAGTAAATAGTGCAAATATCGCTACTTCAATAAGCCGAAAGAAACGTAATAAAAAAATATGAAATAATTTGTCAAAAACCTGAAAAAAAACATCTTAAGCCTGAAGAAATATTTTTGAATAAACATATGAAATCATTATTTTCCAGCAATAACTGAGCAGCCGATGTTTGCCGAGCCAATACCAAATGTCACCGTACCTCTCGGAAGGGACGTCAGTCTAGCGTGTGTGATCGAGAACTTAGGAACACACAAGGTGGGTAAAATACACAGAAATGATCTCTTTTAGCTATCATTATTCGCGTCTTTTCTTCCGGATAAAAAAAACAGACGTTAAAATATATTACTACATTCTTTTTAATTTCAATATTTATTTTGTTTTTATTTGAGCCTTATTAAAGTACCCAATAAAGGTTTCTTATGACCAAATTTATTTCTGAAGCCATCTTTCTCAAAAATAAGATTAATACACTTCGGCACATCATTTTCCAACTGGCTTGATACTAATAAGGTATCTAGTAATTTTCTTTATAATTTGAATTGTTGTTGTACAGATTATTTCATTTTTGTTGAATAATTCTGCCTATTTGTAAAATGAAAAAATCATTAACGGAAAATGAAAAGAGATTATTGAATATCATTCTACAGTTTGGAAATGTAAAAAAATCAGAAAACTAATTAAACTTGAAACATTAAACCTTTCAATGAAAAGGGATAGTGCTCCGTGCGTCATCCGGATAAAATCTTCTTACTTTCGAAGACGATCAATGGGAATTTCGTTTTCCGGATGAAAATTGAAAACCGAGGAAAGAATTTAACAAAAGAGTAAATTTGATGGAAGCTGCATTAGCTATGCATTAGAAAGTGCAAGCTGAATTTTCGTTTCGGGAAAGTTTTGATTTAGGGATGTTCATCAGTTATCTAAAGCTCAAAAATGAGCATTGTTGACAATGGTTTATAAAATTGAGGCTAATATTCTAATACTTAATTCTATCTAATTTTTCCAGAGAGATGAAGCCAAAAAATAGAAAAAAATTCATATTCGAATTGTTTATTTAAGAATCGTTATTTCTAGTTTTGTTTATGCTTTCTCTTCAGGTACAACACAAGATTCTTATTTGATCCTAATTTTGTAGCGCTTATGTTATTCCTTGAAAGATTCTCTACCAATCTCTTTGGTACGTTTTTATTATAAAAATATTTATTCAGTAATTTCACAATTGTTATTCTCATAAACAAAATTCTTTTCGAATAGTATTTTTTAAAATCAAAAAGTACCCAAAGGATTTCTGGAGAATCGAATAAGATGAGGGAAAGCAAAAACATGAAACTCTAATTTTCTGATTATCTAATTATCTATTTTTTGATTAAAAAATGATCCCACTTTTGTTGTATAATTCTCCTTATTTTAAAAATGAAAAAAAAAAAACATTCATAGGAGCTGAAAATAAGTAACCGAATATTATTCTACATTATCGAATCGTAACAAAACGAGAAAACCAATTTTAGCTTTTTAATGAAAGGGATAGTGTTTTGTGCTTCATCTGGATTTAATTTTCTGAATTTTGAAACCAAGAAACAGAAATTTTATTTTCCTGACAAAAACCGAGAAATGGGGAAAGAATTATGCAAAAAAGTGAATTTAAGGCAAACTGCATTAGTGATGCTTAGTTAGTGCAGCTGCATTTTTCTTTTGTGAAAATTTTGATTTGAGGATGATCCCTAATTACCTCAAGCTTAGCATTGTTGAAAATTGTTTATAAAATTAAGGAATATATTCTTATACTCAATTTGAATTCCAAAAAAGGGATCATAGTTCCAGGTCGAAATTGTTTATTTAACAATAGTTATTTGTTGTTTTAGATTTTTGCTTTCTCTTCAGGTAAAACATACCAATGGGAATCGATCTTAATTGTGTAGCGCTCATTTTATTCCTTACAGGATTCTCTACCAAACTCTTCTGTACTTTTTTAGAAAAAAATTTATTCAGTAATTAGAATATTGTTGTTCTTCTCGAGAATATTTTTCTCAAACAACATTTCTTGAATGAAAAAGTACCAAAGATATTTGTCATGAATCCTTTAAGGAATAAAATGAAGCCTATAACAACTTTCACCTAAGCAGAAAACCAAAATTTAAAATTGTAATTGACCATTGTTGAATAAACAATCTACTTAAAATATTATTTTTTCCAAGTTTGACTTCACTTATATTTTGAAGTTGGTCTTCATTATATTAATGGGAATGTTTCAGTCGATTTAATAAATATTTTTAACAATGCTCATTTTCAAACTTGGCATAACTATTGAACATCCTGGAATAGATCATGCTAAACTTTAATCGTTCACTGTATCATTAGTATTAGTTATGATATTCTTGATTTCCATGTTATTATTAAAATAAATTTTAAATAATCACATATTTGAAAGACACATAAGTTAGCTTTAAAACCATGATCTTTTTGTTTTCTTCCTCCTATTAAATGTTATTTCTTCAAGTAGTGAATTTTCAAAAGCTTCATGTTCTTGGACATCTTGACAAAACCTCTAACTTTGTTCCATTTTGTCATTTTTCCCCCGTTCCTGGCTTTTAGTCCAAAAAATAAAATTTCAACTTCTTATATTAGGGTACCTCATACCCTATTCTTTATAAAAATCCACAAACTTCTTAGAGATGTTTCCCTCTTAAGTTCCTGTAGCAGTGGAAAGTGAAAATTCAAAAGTGGTGTTTTTGGAAGTTTTTCCCTCTTTGAAATGACTTTTGGAATCAAATTTGTAAATTTTTGCAACATAACTGTGATTCCAGTGGAATTTAGTTTGTCTTCAGAATGTCAAAGGTTTTTTTTTCCTTTTGAAAATTTAAAGAATAATTACTGCTGCAATGTGTGCAATGATGAAAGTGGTAGGACAACTTCTAAACATCCCTAAAGATGAAAAGGCACTTCTCAGTGATCCGGGAGCATATAAAATCCCTTGTTCTCGTGGCAAAGTCTATATTGGAGAAACTGGGAGCGCGGTGAGCCAAGGTATAAAGGAAAATGAAAGTAAAGTCAGGCTGAATCATTTCACGCAATCAGCACTAGCTGAGAATCATATCGAAACAGGACATGGTACTTCATTTGAGAAAACGAGCAACATCGCAAAAATATACAATATTTTTTCAAGAAAACATAGAGAGGCAATGGAAATCTTAAAACACCCTAATAACGGCAATAGGGACAATGGATACAATACCAATCCGATTTTGTTTTCGATCCTCTCAGGTTTTTAAAAATGACTTGATGGCCAATCTACTTCGTCGGCAAGATTCGTAGTTTTGCACACCATTGAAATCCGGAACACCTCCTTTTATTATAGTGAATCATCGTGAAAGCTTTAAATCTATTGATAGCAATATTGTTTTCATCATATTTCAACTTTGTTTTGGACTAAACAATTGTGTGATTGATGTTCTTGAAAGTGTCAGTGACGATCGCGTTTATGGGATTACTTACTGTCATTTCTGAACTTTCCCGACCTTCTGTAGCAGAATGAAATTTGCTTTCATGAAACTTACTTCAGATATTTATATATACTTATAAGATCCTGATGCTAATACAAAAACTCTTCTGAAAAATTTGAATACGAAAAGTGACGAATGAGAGAAGCGGAACCACATCTTTTTTATGTCTGATCGAACAACTGAAGGGCTTTTTGTACACAGATTATACCTTGAAACATTTAACAGTTGAAAAGTTTCTAAAGAGTTTCTCTCGTTGAAAATGGTGAATCAGGAAGCAAAGTTGAGACGTGATTCTGGGAGCAATCATTATCGGCACCATTGCATCCGAAGAAAGTTCCAAGATTGTAAAAGATGTCATAGTGTCAGAGAGAAAAATAAAAAAGAAAGGAGAGAAAAACCATCTTCTCAACAGAAAGTAAATCAGATGTGACTAGAAAAATAGGCTTTCATTTTCTAGATCATATCGAATACCAGTAAGATTAATGGACTGAAGAGTTATTACAATTTTTTTCCAGCAAATTGAATTCGTTCTCTAAAGCACAAGAGAAAACAATCTGAATTTTTAGCATTTAGCCTTGAGATATAATTTAGCATGATCCTCGGATTGTTGACTCTGAATGGGACAATATTTTTTAAATCACATAATCGTGAAACCCGACCCTCATCGATTTTCATGACAATCTTTTCTCGTTTCTTGTGTAATACGAGTGGGTATGCTGTAGACGTCTTCCATGAAATTATAAAAAAATATTATCAGTCTTTATGAAATGGAAATTATTCTCATTTTTTTGTTGTCTTTTTTTTGTTCATAAGGCTTTTATTAATAACTCTGTGTCTATTCTTCTCGAAAAATTGGGGGATTCGGAAAAGGAGGACTAGCGCTAAAATTTCGGGACGATTAGCCTAACTTGCAAAAAATATTTGACTACTTATACCGAATTTTCAGACAATGCGAGACTTCGTAAATTGTAAAAAAAGTAAAAACTTCATGAAAAAGGATTTTATTCCTCTCCAAGAGGGCAAAAATCGAAAATAGTTGGTATTTTCAGCACTAATTGTTTCTTAAACATTAATATACAGAGTGTGCCTAAAAATAATTTTAATTTTTGAATTTGTCATACGATACCTTCTGAATTTCTTCCTCTTGTTGAAAAAATACTACCATAGATTTTCAAATTCAAAAAATTCAAAATATAGGAAAGCAAATAAATTAAATAAAATTCGAGCGAATTAAAAGGAATGTAAGAGAATTAAGAAGAATTCAATTGTATTTGTAATAAACTAAAAAGAATTTAAAAAAAGTGAATTTAAATCAGTTCAAAAATATCAACTAAATTTATTAAATTCATTAAGTTTGAAGTGAATTTAGAAAAATTCGAAGGAATTCAACAAAATTTTATGAAATAATTAGAATGAAAGGTGAGATCAAGAAACTTCAGGATGATCAAAAATATATGAAACAAAAAAATTATCGAATTGAGTAGAATACAGTAAATTCAGAAGCATTGAAGTCAATTCCGAAGAATTCAAAACAATTCAATGAAACTCAAAATAATTTTTGAAAATTCAGGATAAAGTTATAAAAATCAGGGTGAATTTCAAATAAATTCAAATTAATTGCAAAAAAATGAAAAATATTCCATTGATATTGGTAAAAATTGAGTGAACTTAGAAGAATTCAAGGGGATCAACGAAAATTCGATCAAATTGATAAGAATTCTAGATGAATTAAAAAGAACTGATATGAGATAAAAAATTATTCAAGTGAAGTGACAAAACTTTTCAAGTTCAAAAAAATTTGAATATCTTGAGATAAATGAGAGTGAAATATCTGATGAAATTCAGAAGAATTCAAGGTGAATTTGAAAAAATTGAAAACCCTGAAAAGATCAATTAAATTTAGTGGATTTTTAAGGAATTGGAAAATATTCAGTTTGAATTCAGAACTTATTTATCAAAGCCCTAGAGAAAAAACGTTAAAATCCCGAGAAATTTTGAAATCCCTTGAAATTATTTTTCTACAAAAAGACAAATTTTTAACAATATACGCAAATTCTCAATCAAAAAGGAGAATTTCCCACTGTAAAAATATTAATTTTCCACGAAGAAAAACTGATTTTAAAAAAAATGTTCAATTTTTAACTAAATAGATTAATTTTTAAGCAAAGAAACGAACTGTCGACTGAAATGATGAATCTAAATTAAAAAAAAATAAATAAATTTTAACAAAGCAGTTCAGCTTTCAACCAAGAAGTTAAATTTTTAACGACAAAAATTAATTTCGTTTCAAAAAGATTAATTTTCTGACAAAAAGACAAATTTTTAACAAAAAACATGCATTTTCAACAAACTAGTTGAATTTATAACTCAAAAAATGGAACACCTTAATTTTTTGGTGAAGAAATTATTTATGAACAAAAAAAAATATTAATTTTTTACTGAAAAATGTAATATTCGATATTTGGACTAAAAAATATTTCAATTGTAAATGAAAAAACGGCTGATATTTCACAAAAAAAAATTATTAAAAAATAATTTTCAAACGAGATGCATTTTCTGCGAATGAAGAAGAATTTTGGACAAACTACATTAAATTTCTACTAAACCGTTGTGACCAAAAAATAAAATTTCTCAATCAAGGAGATTCATTTTTACAAAAAAGACAATTTTTAAAAAAATACGCAAAGTCAATTTTCAACAAGAAAAACATATTTCTAGCAAGATAGTTAAATTTTCAACAAAAAAGATTAATTTTGATCAAAAATCATGAATCTTAAAAAAAAAAAGAAAAAAAAATGTTAAAAAAGTAGTTCAAGATTCAACCAAGTAGTTGGACTTGTGACCAAAAATATAATTTTTCAACCAAGAAGGTTGATTTTTTTACAAAAAGACACATTTTCAAAAAATACAAAAATTGTATACCAAAAAATTGAATTTCAACTCAGCAGTTGAGTTTTCATTAAAAAAATCAATTTTCAAATCAAAATAAAGTAGAAACATTTTCAATCAACAAAGTCAATCTTCGACAAGAAAAAAATATTTCTAGAAAGGTAGTTAAATTTTCATCTAAAATCATGAATTCTAAACAAAAACCAAAAAATGTTAACAAAGTAGTTCAAGATTCAACAAAGTAGTTGGACTCGTGATTAAAAATATAATTTTTCAACCAAGAAGATTGATTTTTTTACAAAAAGACAAATTTTCAAAAAATACAAAAATTGTATACCAAAAAATTGAATTTCAACTCAGCAGTTGAATTCGCATTAAAAAAAATCAATTTTTAACTGAAAAAGAAGTAGAAACATTTTCAATCAACAAAGTCGATTTTCGACAAGAAAAACATATTTCTGGCAAGATAGTTAAATTTTCAACAAAAAAGATTAATTTTTACCTGAAATCATGAATTTTAACAAACAAACAAAAATTAACAAAGTAGTTCAAGATTCAACGAAGTAAGTGAACGTGTGACGATAAAATATAATTTTGCAATGAAGAAGATTGATTTTCTACAAAAAGACAAATTTTCTAACAAAAAGATTTTTACTAATGAATCAGTCATTCTGAATGATATAATTAGTAAATTACACTAATTGAAGCAGTAATTTTCATTCATCTAATTCGTAACTATGAGCGTGCTAAACAATTAATTATGGATAATTTATATAATTTATTGAAATATATGAATATAATGGAGAATATGTTTAGAAATAATTTTACAATTTTTTCAAAGCAAACAAATCAGTAACTTCCATTGACTGAAAACCAGCCAATTCGAGTGACCAATTCAGTCAGCAATATTTACTGATTCATCTGTTAAACTCAAATTGTTAACTTCAATCTGTCAGTGGGAATTATGGATTTTCCAGTCGAAACATGCTTCATTGATTTAATCAGTCAAATTTTGACTGATTTGAATTTAGGGTCTACTGAAGTATCATAAACATCAAATGTTATTGGCAGCCATTAGTCATCTTGATGGTAAAAGATTATTTTAAGGAGAAGGTAAACTCTGAACAAACCTCTCTTGTTTGGAAAAAATAAATCTCAAAGGACCCTCCTGAAACGAAGCTTAACAGCAGGTATGGGATTCGTGAAAACAGATTGATTGCTTTTATTGCGCCTCGTGGATAACGAAGAGTGTGAGTTAACGCGAGGGGTTCAAGTGTAGAAAGGAGGGTGGATGCGATGGATGTTTATTGACTTGAACAAATGTTTCTGAGTCGATATCTGATTTTCAAAAATAATTTTCCTTTATTTTTTTTAACACATCAAAAAGAAATCTTAAAAAAGCAATTAATGTTATTCTACATTTATCTTTGACAAGAAAAATGTATTTGAGGCCATATGATGAGTGGGTCACGTGACCAGATTCCTACCTTTTGTTGAATTCATTAAGTTCAGAGTGAATTCAAAATAATTTTTAAAAATTTAGGATAAACTCATAAATATTCATCGTTAATTCCGAATAAATGCAAATTAATTGCAAAAAATCAAAAATATTTTATCGATATCGGAAAAAAACTAGTGTTCTAAAGAGTTTAAGTGCTCAGAGAAATTCTCACGAGCATGAGAATATACTTCACCTTTATGTGCTTCGAGAATTTAATGAGCATTTATGAGCAGTTTCAATTAGTATTTAAAAAATCGTATTTTATACTAATAATAATAATTACATTGTTTAAATTTCGCGGGAAAATGCATAGCTTCAAATTGGAAATGGCGCTAAATTTAAATGATAAAAGAAGTCAAAGTAATGGAAAATATATTATTCGCACTAAATTGTGCCTTACTCGCAGGGTTGCTACAATATCCTAATTTATCAATTCTTCTAGGTATAAAACCAACCATACTCACACAAAATTAATATTATTAATGAAAAACAAAATATTGTTTCTAAATATATTTAAAACACTTTTTAGTTGTGTTTTTAAGTCAAAAAGATACATTTTCAACCAAGATCAGAATAGTTAAAATTTGAGAAAAATCAATGTTCAACAAAAAAAAAGAATTTTCAAAAACATTTTTTTTTGTCGTACCAAAAAAATAATTTTTCAACAGAATAATTCAATTTTACACTAAAAAAGCTAAATTTACAAACCAAAAATATAATATTTCAATTTGCAGTTAGAAAAGTAAATTAAAAAAAACAACGAGTTTACAGAAAAATTAATTAATTTTCAACTAAAAATATAATTTTTCAAGCAAAAATGGAATAGTTATATCTTCAGTTAAAAAAATTAATTTTCAACTGTAAAGAAACGAATTTTCAACGAAAGAAATTATTTTTTAATCACTATGATGAATTTTCAACAAAAAATATGAAATTTTCATCAAATGGTAGATTCTTCAAACCAAACTATGAATTTTATATCAACAAAAAAACGAATTTTTGAATAAACTATTTTTTCAATAAAAGAAATTAATTCTTGACAACAAATAAAATAGTTAAATGTTCCACAAAACGGATAATTTTTTAAAGAAAAAGATTACATTTCTATCAAAAAAAGTAAATTTTCCACAAAAATGTAGTAGTTAAAGTGAATTTTTAACTAAAATGATGAATATTTGATTTAAAAAAATTTAATTTCCAACTAAATACATCAATTTTCAACTGGAAAGATAAATTTTTTTTCAAAAATAAGATTGTTAAATTTTCAGTTAGTAAAATAAATTTTCAACCGAAAAAGAAACGATTTTTCAACAAAATTTTTAAATTTTCAACCAAAAAGATGAAGTTTCAACTAATAAGAGAACTCTTCTACAAAATAATTTTCACCTAAAACAGATAAATTTTCAAACAAAAATAGAATAGTTAAATTTTCAGTACAGAAATTAATTTTCTATAAAATTAAAATAAGTTTTCAACGAAATAGTATAGTTTCCAACTGAGAACGATAAATTTCTATCAAAAAGATAAATGTTCGACATTTTTTTAATTAAAAATTCTTCATTTCAGTTAAGAATTCATCTCTTTCATTGACAATTTAAGTATTTTCTTAAAAAATTCATGTTTCTTGGTTAATAATTTATTTTGGAAGATTCATCATTTTAGTTGGAAATTCATCTTTTTTGTTATTCAAACAGTTTGTTTAAAATTTATTCCTTTTTTGTGGGGAAATTCCACTATTTCAGTTGAAGGTTTATCATTTTAGTTGAAAGTTCATCACTTTGGCTGATTTTTCTGATCAAGGTTCATCAGTTCGGTTGTGAATTAAACTATTCTGTTAAAAATTATTACTTTTGTTCAAAATTAATTTCTTAAACTGAAAATCGAACTATTCCATTTTTGTCGAAAATTGATCTTTTTTAGTTCAAAATTCAACTATTTGTTTAAAAATTTATCTTTTTTAGTTGTAAATTGAACTATTTATTTGAAAATTCAACTATTTGTTTGAAAATTCATTCATTTTGTTGAAAAATGTATTTTTTGTTAAAAAAATGTATCTTGTTGCTTGAAAATTCACTATTCTAGTTAAAGATTGATCATTTTTAGTTGAAAATTCATCAGTTTTGTGGAAAATTAATTTTTTCAACTGAAAATTTAACTAATCCATTTTTGTTGAAAATTGATCTAATTTGATTTAAAATTCAACTATTTGGTTAAATATTCGTATTTTTTAGTTGAAAATTAACCTATTTCTTTAAAAATTCATTCATTTTGTTGAAAAATTTATTTATTTTTTTTAAATTGTATCTTTTTCGTTGAAAATTCATCTTTATTGTTTAAAATTCAATTATTCCAGTGAAAAATTTATCAGTTTATTGGAAAATTAATTTGATCAACTGGGAATTTAAAAATTTGGTCAAATGTTCATCTATTTCGTTAAAAATTCAATAATTTTGTTACAAAGTAAATTTTTGGGTTGAAAATTCTTCATCTTAATTGACAATTTATTTCTTTTATCGAAAATTCAACTAGTTTGTTGAAAATTCGTTTTTTGTTGTTCTTGAAAATCAAGGTTTTAACTGCAAATTTAACTATTCCAGTCGAAGATTTATCATTTCAGTGGAAAATTCATCTCTGCAAATAATTTTTTTGATCAAGCTTTATTAGTTTGGTTGTAAATTAAACTATTTTGTCGAAAATTCTTCCTTTTGTTTAACCTTTTCTAGTTGAAGATTTATAGTTTTAGTTGAAAATGTATCTCTATCGTTAATTTTTTTTGATCAAGTTTCATCAGTTCGGTTGAAAATTGAACTCTTTTGTTGGAAATTCTTTTTTTGTTGTTTAAAATTGATTTTTGAACTGAAAATTCAACTATTTCAGTTGAAGATTCATCATTTTTGTTGAAAAATTATCTCTGTGGTTATTTTTTTTATCAAGGTTCATCAGTTCTGTTGAAAATAATGGTACTTTATGGACACATTTTTTTTGTTTAAAAATTAATTTTTCAGCTGAACATTATGATCTCTAGGAATCTAATAATAATATTATTATCTTGCAACTCGAATTTTTTCTACAATTTTTTTGAAAATCCTGCAGAAAGTAAAAAATTGCCCAAAATGCTTAAAAACCTTATAAATAAAATTTGTTCAGAAAATCTTTCGAAATATTCTTTCGAATTTTATTTTTCAAAATAAAAAAAAAAACATTTTAAATTTTCCCAGCAAACTTGAGAATTTTTATTTCATTTTCTCAAAACCTTTCAAGATCGTTTGGAAGCTTTAAAATTTTATTTCGAAATTTTCCATAATGTGAATTTATATTTTTATTTTTCGAAATCTTTTCCAGTTTTAAATCAATTTTGTATCTTCTGAAAACTTGTAAATATCTCTTAAACTAACTCAAATCTTTTCCAAATTGTTAATTGTTCAATTGTTATTTATGCTTTAAATCAAAATTCGAAATGCCCTAACACAAAAATTCAAATTAAATTGTGTTCAAAATGGAATATTTCCGATTAAAACAATTTTTGAATAGGATTTGAAATTGAATAAAAGCCTTCAACTAAAAATCTGTTGATTGGAATTTTTTTGATACTACCTTAAATCATTCAAATACTTTTTTGACAACATTATTTTTATTATTTTAGGAATTTTTATACAAATTCATTATTATAAATTTTGTGTTCAAAATCATCAAAAATCTACGTGTGTATTAAATGGTTTGAAATCTTCATACGTTTTAAACTATTTTGGGATCTTTTCAAAACTTCTAAATATATTTTTAAATTGCTAGATTATGTTCCAAATTAATAATTAATCAAACGTTATTTATCAATCAAAAAAGTTTCTTTTAAATATTTTTAAAAATTCTCTCAAAATTAATTTTTCAAAATAAAAAATCATATTGAATTTTCCCAGCAAAATTAAGAGTTCATTTTTATTTTCTTAGAACCTTCAAAGATCCTTGAATAGCTTCAAAATTTTATTTCGAAATTTTCAGAAATTTAAATTTAGTTTTTTATTTTTCAAAATATTTTCCAGTTTTAAATTAAGTTTGGATTTCCTCAAAACTTGTAAATATCTCTTAAACTAACTCAATTTTTTCTGAATTGATAATAGTTGAATTGTTATTTATGCATAAAAATTCAATAATTCCACTTATATTTATTAAAAATTTGTTAAATGGAACAATTAAAATTGTAACGTTAAAAGTTTAAATTTAACACTGTGAAATATTAACGATTCAAGGCTTTCTTCTTTAAATAGTTCAGGTTAAAATTGTTTAGTTTTTAATATTTGATTTTTAATTGCTAATTTTAAATAAAAAACGTTAAATATTTCTGATAAAGTGGCATCCTTAATTTAGAAATTTCAAATTAAATATTTAAAAATGTAATATTTCAAATTAAACCATGAAAATAAGAAGATTTTAAAACTAGTCATTGGTAATTGAATAATTTTTTATTCGAAAATTTGTAAAAAAATTAAACATTTCAAACTTAACTTAAAAAAAAATAATTCCGAATTATAGATTAAATTGTGCAATTTCAAGTATTGGAATTATGTATAGAAATCTTCATTTTTGTTCAATTGTGTGCAAATAATTTTTTATTTTTTGAATGATTACAATTTTCAACTGAAAATTGAAACTTTTATCGCAATCCGCAACCGAGCCTGCTTATTTGGACTTATGAGGGAAAAAAATATCTATCATAATTCGATATCGTGATTTTTAATTTTGATTCTTTTAGAAAATAATTATTCTTTTATCAAAAATGTTGTACTCCCATATTTCCCAAGCTAGTTTTCATTTAAGAATAAATTAGAAGTTAGATTTTTTATTGCTATCCATAGCCCATTTGGAAAACCTCTGAAACTTTATTCTTCAAATTCATGGTCAATTATTCAATTGTCACAAAATTTAAAAAAAAAATTCACTAAACTTTGTTTGCTTCAATTGAGCTCGCAATCCGCAACGGAGTCAGCCTAGTACAACTTCCGAATTAATTTTTTCGAACCAATATAACTTATTTTAATTGAACTTTTCTTGACCTAATTCAGCCACGATTCATCTTGCGACTAGACTCATTAGAAAAAAATGTCTGTCACACCATTATATCGTGATTTTTAATTTTGATTTCCTGAGAAAAGAATAATTCTTCCGTCAGAAATTTTTTTTATTCTCATTTAGCATCCCATATCTGCAGAGCAAGTTTTCATTTTGACAAAAAAATTGAAAATTTGATATTTTATTGCTATCCATAGCCGATTTTGAAAACCCACGAAATTTTATTTTTTAAATTCATAGTCAATTGCCACAAAATTAGCTCAATTATTACATTAAACTTTGTTTACTTTAATTGAGAAATTTAATATCTCCGAAGTATGTTCTTCGTTTCTATCCTAACTGAATATCAAATTCTTGATAGCAATCCGCAACAGAGCCTGCATGGATCAACTGCAGAACCCTTTTTCTCGAACCTGGATAACCCTTTTCCAATCAAACTTTTTTGACCCAATTCAGAAACGCTTCATCTTGTGAGTAGACATGTAAGAAAAAAATGTCGGTCATCCTGTTATATCATGATTTTTAATTTTTATTTTCTCAGAAAAAAAAAATTCTCTCATCAGAAATGTGGTTGTGCCATTCAGTGTCCTTGTATTTAAAGAACAAGTTTTTATTTTCGCAAAAAAATTGAAAATTTGGTATTGCTATTTAAAGCCGATTTTGAAAACCCGCGAAATTTTATTTTTTAAATTCATGGTCAATTGCCACTAAATTAGTTCAATTTTTACATTAAACTTTGTTTACTTTAATTGAGAAATTTAATATCTCGGAAGAATGGTTTTAGTTTTTATCCTAACTGAATATCAAATTCTTGATCGCAATCCGCAACCGAGCCTGCATGGTTCAACTTCCGAACCCTTTTTCTCGAACCTGGATAACTTGTTTTTAATCAAACTTTTTTTGACTTAATTCAGAAACGCTTTATCTTATAAGTAGACATGTAAGAAAAAAATTCTGGTTTCTTATTGCTATCCAAAGCCGATTTTGAAAACCCACGAAATTTCAATCATAGAATTCATCATCGATAGTCACAAAATTTACTAACCTTTTGCATTAAACTTTGTTCACTCTATTCTAGATACTTAATATCTCAGGTGAATATTCTCATTTTTTACCTTCACTAAGAATTGGGTTTTTTATCGCAATCCGCAACCGAGCCTGCTCGGTTCAACTTTCACATCCAATTTCTCGATCCTGCAAGACTTTTTTCAATCAAACTTTTTTCGCCACCCTTCAATTAATCTATAAATTTTTTAATTTATGTGCTTTCTTATTGGAAATTTTCAAAATTCATGAATTACAACTCAAACATAAGTCGTTCGAAATTATGAATTTTCAAATAGTGCATCAATTTTAGATTTATCGCATCTAATAAATTCAGCTGTAATTATTACATTTGAAATCACTGACGTTTCAGTTCAGCAAATTGTTTCAGTTTCAGAGGTAATAAGCGATTTTATTTTTAGGTGCACATTTCCGAGTGCATCAAATGCTGATTTATAACGCTGTTGATCGTCTAATTAGTAACCAAATTTAATAATAAATTCGCTCACTCGAATATCGCGAATGCATCAAGTGGTTCATTTTAGGGGCGCACGGCTTAGTTTATATGTGGTTCGCTACTCAACGGTTCGTGAAATATTTAGGCAAATTGCTACACTTGTAGGCACTAAGCAACTCGTTATTTAATACTTTGAAGTACTCATCACAAATACTTTCGCAAATTAACCCGAATTAAATACGACTCTTACGGAAGTTAATTATCAATCATGAGCAACTTTTTCTCACAAGAATAAAAAAAAAACGATATTTCTTCTGGGAAATTAAATCCCGAATTTCCAGGAAAGTGAAAAATTTTAACTTTCGGTAATAAACATTTTATAAACTGATGAATTCAATCTCAAGTGTTTCCACTTTGTTTGTATTTATAATTATACCGTGCTCATTCCACTGTTTTTGCTTCAACTTTGAATGATGAGAATGAAAGAATTTTTACTATAGAAATTGATTTGAAAAATATTCAAATTACCGTAACTTCTCAACGCTTTAATAAAATGCATTATTATGATAGGTCAATCGATTGGTCATAAATCAACACATGCTTTCTGTTCCTGCATCAACTTTGAATGACGCAAATCAAAAAAGTTTTACTAGGAAAAACCGATTTTCAATGTACATAAATTACCATAACTTCCCTAATCTTCAATAAATTGTGTCAATATTACAGGTCAATCGATTCGCCTCGAACCATAAAATCTTTTATATTTTTGCACCAACCATGAGTTAATGAAAACGTTGTTGTTGCATCAACTTTAAATTATGGGAATGAGAGAGTTTTTGCTATAGAAATCGATTTTGAAAATATATAAATTACCGTAACTTCCCAACTCTTCGATAAAATGTATTATAATTGTAGTTCAATCTGTTTGTCTCGAGCCAAGGAATCTTTCGTATCCTAGCATCAACTTTGAATGATGCTAATGAAAAAAGTTTGACTATAAAAAACCGATTTTCAAAGTGCATGAATTATCGTAACTTCCCTACTCTTCAATAAAATGTGTCAATATTATAGGTCAATCGATTCGCCTGGAACCAAAAAATCTTTCATATTGTTGCACCAACTCGGAATCATGCTAATGAAAATGTTTTACTATAGAAAACCGATTTTCGAAATATACGAGTTACCATAACTTTCCTTTTCTTTGATAAAATGTATTAATAATATAGGTCAATCGATTCGT